>JAQQSK010003814.1:0-269056 GCA_028658325.1 Potorous gilbertii
TTTTTCAAGATGTTATTTTCTTCAGCATTTTTTGGGTCTCCTTTATCAAGGTATTGACCGATTTTTCATCCTTTTCTTGCATCTCTCTCATTTGTCTTTCCAGTTTTTCCTCCACCTGTCTAACTTGATTTTCAAAATCCTTTTTGAGCTCTTCCATGGCCTGAGCCCATTGGATATCTATTTCAGATGTTTGGGATACAGAGGCCTTGACTCCTATGTCTTTACCTGATGGTAAGCATTGTGCTTCCTCATCAGAGAGGAAGGGTGGAATCATCTGTTCACCAAGAAAGTAACCTTCTATGGTCTTATTTTTTTTTCCCTTTTCTGGGCATTTTCCCAGCCAGTTACTTGACTTCTGAGATTCCTCTGCACCCCTGCCTAGGTCCTCCTAGCTAGTGCTTGGGGTCTGAGATTCAAATGCTGCTCCCCAGCCTGAGGGCTTTTGGTGGCAGGCCTGGCTGTTCTTCAATGGGAACTTAAGTTCTGGTGCTCAGGTGGGGGCAGGGCCACCTCCCAGGCTCAGTTCCCTCAGGGGGTTTATGCAGAGACCTTCCTAAATGGAGCTCCTGCTGAGCTCCTGCCTGCTCAGGGAGCCTCTGGCTGCCCACTGCCTCTGCTGCTGCCCCCTGAGGGGGCCTGAGTGATGGAGACACCCCGCTCCCCTCTCAGCCCGTCTAGACGTCTCTCTCACTGACCTGTGCGTCTGTCGGTGGATGGATCTTCGTGGCCACTGGAGATTCTGTCCCTGAAGCCTGCTTGGATCTGCTCGCTCCTCTCAGTGCCACATGGCCAGGGCAAGGCAGGGTTGGGCTCCGCTCCTGTCTGGTGCACAATGGATCTTTGGGATCGGTTTTTCAGGGCTCTCTGCAACGGAAATCTCCTTCACCCCGTTGCTGCATGGCTCCATTGTTCCAGAATGTGTTGGGAGTTCTTTTTATAGATAATTATGGGCTGTGGGTTCGGAGCTAGCATAGGTGAGTCTTTCTACTCCACATCTTGGCTCCGCCCCTGACTGTCAGATTCTTGAAGGGAGGAGGTGTGTTTCATGGTGTTTCAGTTTCCTCCTTCCTGAATAGTGGGTTATAATTTGCAAATGCTTGACCATGCCTTTGCTAAACTGGACCATGGGAAGGTGCAGAGTGACAAGAGTGGTCTCATCATCTTTCTCCAAGGTATACATCGCACTGGGCTGTGAGGTTCACCTGAATAATAATAATATTGATAAATAATAGTTAGCACACAGTGAGCCCAAGGCATTGTGCGAATAGTTGCAATTATCTCATTTAATCCTCATAGCCACCCTGGGAGGCTGGTGACCTTATTATCCCCATTTTACAGAGGAGGAAACTGAGGCAAAAAGAGTGACTTGCCCAGGGTCACACGGCTAGTAAGAGTCTGAAGTCAAATTTGATCTTCCTGACCTGACATTCAATCTACTCTACCACCTCACTGCCCTAGATGTTCAACACAGATCCCTCTGATGCCTTGTGGTCTACCATTCTGAAGTACCTTCCATTCCTTACCATCCATTATCCCCATATAGCTAGTTCTTTTAATTTTTTAAGCCTGTTTATCTTATTAAATATAGATAGTGGACCCCTTGAAGGCAAAGACCATATATACAACCCCTCCTGAACGCCTGAAGGAATATTGTACATGGCCGTAGGCTAATCAGTATTTGGTTAGTAAATGCGCCCCAGCAGTTAATACTGTTTTGGAAGAAAAAGCTTGGAATATCACTTTACTTAAATTGGACACAATTCAGTTTCTCCCATGATACATCTGTCTATTGATTATTAGATGAGGAGCTCACATGGACAATGCTAACAGCTGAGACATGGTGCAAAAGGGAGGGGCAGCGGTAGGGGGAGAGGAAGCACTGGTTCTTGGAGGACTTGGGTTCCCATTTTACTTTTAGCACTCATTCCCTGTGTGATCCTGGACAAATTACTTGAGCTCCATGGCATGCCATTTCCTCCATCTGTAAAATGAAAAGGGTTGAACTAGATGGTCTCTAAACCGATGATTCTGTGTTTATTGATTTTTAAAACAATTATTATTTTTGTCTCCTCTGCCTCTTTTTAAACTATTCTACTGCTGTCCCTGCAGAAGTAGGAAGGGGAGGGGTCTCAAGGGACTAAAGGGCTCTTTGTATTTGTCTGTATTTCATGGATTGTCAGGCCCAAAAATTTATCTTCAAATGACCCAACTTGTGATGACCCCCATGGTCTGGTTTTCAGAAAGAACATGTAGACATTCTCTGAGACCAAACTTAGACCTTTTTCACCATGGTAGAATCATCTAGGTGGCACAGTGGACAGAGTGCAGGGCCTGGAGTCAGAAAGACCTGAGTTCAAATGTGACATCAGACACTACTAGCTGTGTGACCCTGGGCAAGTTACTTAACCCTGTTTGCTTCATCCTTTTCTGTAAAATGATCTGGAGAAGAAAAGAGCAAAACACTCTAGTTTGTAAGCCAAGAAAATCCCAAAGGGGGCCCCAAAGAGTCAGACACAATGTAACCTCTTCTGATATATTGTCATGGCTTTCAAGAATCCAGGCTGTCTTCCATGAGGAGAACTAAGAATTGAGTTCAATAGATATGTTCGCTCTAAAAAAGACAAAATAAATGAATGAATACATATGAAATGAAAACAAAAAACTTGTTTCTCCAAATGGATGGGTGTAAGCAGGCTACTACACATTTCCAATGAGGAACTATGCCAGAGAAGTGATAAGAAAGACATCATTAGAGAATTGTGTGGTCAGGAAAAGAAAGATAGGCTGCTTATATAACAAAGGGAAGGTACAACTGTTAGGCAGTAGGAATACTCCACTGGTATTCCCCAAATTATCAGAAGTACTTTGTTGGGTATCCTTCTCCTCAGTGCTGAATTTCTGGGAAGACATAGGTAAGAGATGCACAGAATAAGCAGAGCTGTATCATTGAGGACAATATCCCTAACCAGGAATATCGTGGATCCATCCTAGTTTGGAGGGGATCACTTTGGTTATCCCCCATAGTCGTCTGTAGGTTGAGTACAGTCATACAGCCTTAGAACAAAAACCTTCAAAACAACCTTCTGTTAGTGGAGGTGTGGAGGTGTGACTTTTGCTCCAGATGTTGGAAGAGGGCAGCACTTGGTCTTCTGGGTCCTCAAGGATGGGTTTGGCCAGAGGTGTTCCTGACTGTTCTCCACCCAATCCCTGGACAACTACCTGTAATTCATATGAGAGACTTTGCATGGGAGCCAGCTGTTCCCTCCGGATAGCTCATCTTTGGCTACCCTGTCACCCACTCCAGCTGCCACAACTTGGCACCCCTTCTGTGTCCTCAAGATAAAATAAATGGCCTCAGTAATTACGGTAATGAATGGCCAGTAGCAGCCAGTGTTGTTTATCACCAGGATCTATTACCACAACAAGTCCCTCCTGGCTATGCTTCACCTGCAAGGCCAGTAGCAAGTGAGAAAGGCTGGTAATTAGGCTGATACAGCAGATTGCTTTACGGTGCTTCAAAATCCTGCAAAAACCCTGAAAACATGATGAATGGAGGGGACAGGAACCCCATAGCGACCCAGCATGGCCTCTTATGGAAAGACAACGTTTCTCTCTGCTCCTTTCTCCTCTTCCCTGTTCATCAAGGTTTTTAATCCAAACTAATAGAAAGGATGAGCTATTTTCTGTCCCAATTCTCGCTATGGGTTAGTTAGAAGGCTTTGAGGTTGTTATGGTCATCCAAGTTTGCTTTTGCCGGGTGAGAGAAGCACACACAGACTAGACTCTCTCAAATGCAGAGATCTTTTAAGTTAGAGTCCAAGAGGGATTGAGATGGAGAGAGATGATGGAATTATGGAAAGATCAGATACAGACAGGACTAAGGAAGGTGGTAGATTAAGGAGGAGATTAGGATGTGGGAGACTCCCTGAAATAGCTGAAAGGCCCACTCAGGTTGGCTGAACCATTTGAGACAAGGCAGAACCAAAAAATCTGAGTATTAGCGCACACTCAGAGCAAGTGCTTGTGTGATTGATAATATGACTCCCCACCAGCCCCACCCATTTCCATTCCTCTAAAATACAGTCTGCTCACAGTGGCCTAAAGGGAGGCTGTCCAATGAATGCATCATTTAATTTTGAGTACTACACTCAGCGTTATGGCATGCAGGGGTTTGAATAATTCAGGCCATGCCATAGAGGAAGTAGCAGAATATAGTGGAAAGAGCAATGGATATGGAGTGGAAGGCCCAGGTTCAAATCCTGACTCCGCTACTTCCTGGCTCTGTGACCTTGGTTAAATCTCTTGGACCTCAGTTTCTTCTTCTGTAAAATGAAAACATTGGACTCCATGATATCTAAATCCCCTTCTTTGCCTGAAGACATCTGTAATCCTCTTTAGGGCCACTCTCAAGCAATCCGAGTCCAGCAGTACCCAAAATTGGGGGAGCCCCCTTGTCATCGTATCTCTTCCTGTGGATCTCATCTCTCCTGCCCATGCCCTGATCCATGCCCTGCTCATCTTCAGAGTCCACATCAAACAACCCCTACTTTGAGGGGATAAGAAATCCAAACAGATCCTTCCTTGCTGTTAATGTTAACTGTCCTTAGGGCCACTGAGGTAATTTAATGGGTGGACAGTTTTAATACCAGAGTGCCCCGTTCCATCTGAGCAGCGGAATACGCAGCACATTGGACCATATGGAGCCTTCACCAGCAGATGCATTGGCGGTTTCTCTCTGTCTGCAAAATCTCCATTAGGGTTTTTAATTAGACAAATGTCAGTGTTTTATTCAGGGCGGGAAGCTGCTTTCCAAGTTTGACAACAATTCCATTTTCAGCGCAGAATATCTCTGCAGAGTCTGCCATTTCTCTAACCTCCCTTCTCCCTCCTCAGCTCCCCTACTTGGAAAGGGAGGGTGGATCTTTAAATATGTACTCATCATTATCGTTGTGAGGAGTATCATCATTACTCTCTCTGTCATCCCTTGGATCTTCGTGTTTCCTTTTGGCCCCTTTTCCCCTCTTCTCTTTCTCTTCCGATCCACCTCCTTCCGGTCACAGTGACTTTCTTCCCCACAGAGGAGGAGCTGATAAAGTCCAGAACTTGTCACTACGGCCCCATGCAGCTGCAAGGGGCTGGGGGTGGGGAAGTGTCAGTCCTTCCTTTCCTTCTTCCTGGAACTTGGAACATGAAGTTTTCTGCAGTGCTCTCCACTCCACTTGGAAGGCACAGTCAAGAGAACCCACTGTTAGCTCTGACCAAGACTGACCTCGATAGAGTCAGCGGCTTGCAAGGGATAATCATTTAGGGCTTTTTTGATGTGTTGTGGACTTTTTTTGTCAGTCTCTTGAAGCCGTAACACTATTATGAGTTGTTACTTATATTTATAGTTGAAGGAAACATTAAAATTCAGTTATAAATTTTAGCTACTAAAAATAAAGTCACAATTTTTTTCTTCCTTGGCTTCTTTTAAGTCCCAACTAAAATCCCACCTCCTTTAGGAAGCCTTCCCTAGCCCCTCTTAATTTCTGTGTTTTCCCTCTTTTAATTGGTTTCCTATTTATCTTCTATATATATAACTTGCTTTGTATACAATTGTTGGCATATTCATTTCCTCCTCCCCACCCTATCCCCATTAGATTGTAATCTAAAAGTCCCTTGAGAGCAGGGACTTTGGGTTCTTTTTGTATCCCCAATATTTAGCACAGTGCCCAGCCTATAAGAGGCATTTAGCAAATGTTTAGTGAATTAAATTGAATTTTCCCATCCATGAACTACCTGAAATTCATGTAGAGATCCCTTGGGGTTCTGCAGACCTGAAATTAAGACCTGATTCAAGAGATGCAGACAATCCCCTTGGCCGTTAATGTCTTTAAAGCGTCTCTCTCCCCACCATTTTTGCCTTGGTGCTTGAAATTCCTAGAAGTAGGAGCATTACATAGCACTTGTATAGGACTTTGTAATTTATCAAACTCTGTTTAATTTTCTCATCGTGAAGAAAAACCTGTGAAGTAAGCAATGTGGGTGTCCTCATCATATCTCTTTTCAGACAAGGAAACTGATGCTTAGACAGTAGCACTAAGAACAATGGCTCACGGTTATATCACGATTTAAGGTTTACAAGTCACAGAGAACCCTGGAGATAGGTGGTGCAGATGTTATGATCCCCATTGTATAAATGAAAAAGTGAGGACTCAGAAAAATGAAATAAATTGAGCGTCATCACCACAATTTGGCAAATCCAGGACAAGAAACCAACTGTCTATGTCCTGATCTATTCTTCCATATTTCTTCACTATTTAAAAAAAGGCATGATTTTCTCCTGTATGGGTATTCTCTCCACCCACGTAGATCACAATCCCTCCACTCTTGGCTGAAGTGCTTTAAAAAGAAATTATCTCGTAGCCAACTTGCTGACATTGAGTAATTCCAAACCTTGCTAGCCTGGTCCTCGATTACATAAAGTATACCATCATCTGACTTGTACTCAAAGCCCTCCCAGCTTGTGCTCTTAGGATATTTGGCTTTCAGAACCCAAGGTTATCTCCATGCCAAGATGAGGCATCGCAATAGAATATTATTAGATCTCCTTCCATCTAATATGAGAAACGCAGGACTAGTGATATTGGATCCCCTATCTATGTCATTAAATTCACCAGAAATATTTTAAGCACTTAATGTGTGCAGACACACTTGCCCTCATGGAACTTAAAATGCTTTAGGGAAATAAGGAAAATAACGTATTAGCGTTGAAGAGAGAGAGATGGGAGAGCTGGTTCAAAATGTGAATGAATTCACTTAGACCTTCTCTGTAGCCATTGGGAGCTTTATTGACCCAAAAGCAGCAGGCCTGAGATTTAGCAAGGAGCTAAACAAAGGCAATGATATAGGAAACTGATATATGCCAAACTTATATAGGATGGTTTTAGAGTCTCCTTGTGGGGGTTGGAGATCTAGGGTAAGTCTTGCAAAATAAAGAAGTCTTACAAGATCAAGGCACAGGGTGAGGACTATGAATGACATAAGATAAGGAAATCCTATTCCCCAGGATGAGGGGTAGGGATTGGGAATTTTATGTTCCCCCTCACCCCAGGATGAGGGGTGGCAACAAGGAATTTTGTGGTTCAGGATAAGGGGAAGTTGTGGCAAGGGGAGACTTTAGGGCACCTTCTGGTTAGAAAATAAACCAAGGGCTTCACAGGGTCAATCCTTATTTTTAACTCATAGGGCACTGTTTTTATCTACATCATTAGGAGAATAAGACACCCATAAAGACGACTGCAACAGACAACTACAGAGAAAGTTCATTAGATGGATATAATACAAAAGTGCTCTGTGAGATCTGAGGGGAAATAGTTGTTACCTCCTAGGACACCATGTAAAGTATCACGGAGGAAATTATGAGTGCATCCTGGATATTATATGCAAAGCAAGTGGGGAGATAGTTATCAAATCACTATCTGTGTCACCCAGACACTTGGTGATTGTTGTGACAGAAAGGAAATTGAAATGGAGGGTCATTTCCGACTGAACGTAACACATTGAAGCATAAAAAGAGACATATTGTGAATGATGGACAAGCCAAGAAACTTTTTAGCTTGAAAAAGGAGGACTGTCCAAGGCAATAGATGCCACCTCCTAACCTGACAATCAAGAGATGGCAAATATTGATAATATCATGGTATAAGGGAAAGGGCATAAGATTTGATGTTTGAGGACTTGGGGTTCAATTCTGTGCTCTCCTGTTTGCTACCTGGATGATGGGGCAAATCATTCTGTGTTTGTGGGTTTCGATTTCCTCATTTGTGAAAAGAGGAGGTCTAATAAAAATCCTTGAAGTCTGCTTCAATTCTCAAGCCTATGACCCAGATCTATCCACCAACTTATTCATGACCAAAGGCTGATTATTTTGACGAATGGAATGTTTGATGGTAGATCGTCTAAGAAAGATCTCTCTTATGGAGAGTTACAGGAGATGTCGACATCTTAGGTAGGGCCTGGGCCAAGCCTAGAAAAAATTGAGAAATAGGTGTGTGTTTCCCTCAAATTCCATTCCTTTCTTAGAATCACAGAATATAATTGGATATTAGTACTCGAAGGGTCCTCAGAGTTCATCTAGTCCTACTCTCATTTTACAGATGAGGAAACTGAGTCATAGGGAGGTTAAAGTGATGTGTCAAAGATCATGGAGATCAGTAGTGGCATAGCTGCGACTCAAACCATGGTCTTCTGACTGTTGTTGAATCATTTAAGTTGTGTCTGACTCTTTGTGACCCCATTTGGGATTTTCTTGGCAAAGATACTGGTGTGGTTTGCCATTTCCTTCTCCAGCTCATTTTATAGATAAGGAAACTGAGGCAAACAGAATTCAGTGACCTGCTCAGGGTCACACAGTTAGAAACTATCTGAGACCAGATTTGGAACTCAGGTCTTCCTGTTCCTAGGCCCAGTGCTCTATCCACTGTGCCACCTATCTGTCCACCAGTACAGTTATCCTTCCACTATATCTGACTGCCTCAGTGTCTCCCAACCATTTGTAGCACCCTTTTCTTTCTCGGAAATTCTCCTGTTTCACCCTGTTGGAAGGACCATATCAATTCTCTTGATCAGCAACATTTAATAGACCTGTGTCCCCATTTTCCCTGTGTTTTCTACTAGGCTACAAATAGCGCTAATGGATTATCCCAGAACCCTCTACATTCTGTCAGTTGATGCGGTTAATTGTCACACCTGGGTAGGTATAATTTGTGAGTGCATTTGTATCAATTATCTGTTGGTCCGGTCTACCACGTCTAAGGATTGTATCTAACATAAACTTTCTAAATCCTGAATTATGACTAGCAATGTATATCCTTCTTTTGTAATGTTAATATGTGGTAGTTCTGATGGAATCAATGCGACATTTATTAATCATGACAGATACAATTCTAGGTGTTGGGGATAAAAAAATAAAAGATGAAAGCAAGACACTTCTTTCAAGGAACTTAGATTCTAGCCAGGGAAGATGCCTTGTGCAAATATAGGTATATACCAAATAGGTACAAAGTGATTTTTGTGGGGAGGTAACTAAAAGCTAGAGATACTAGAAAACGTTTTTGTAGACAATGGCATTTAATTTGGGTCTTGAAGAAAATTAGAGATTCTGAGAAGTGGAGGGAAAGGAATGTTCGAGTCCTTTGAGACATTTAGAGAGTGACTGTGTGATCCTGGCAATCTTATTCCCAGATCTAGAATCATAAAATCCCAGAACTGGAAGAGACCAGAGAAGTCACAAACTCGCTGAATCAGAAGGAACTTCATAGACCATCTATCCCAATCCAAACCCTATCACAACTCCCTTCTAGCAAGTGATGCCACACTTATCTTCATCTAAAGACTTCAAGGGAGGAAGAGTTCACTAGGTCCAGGGGTAGCTCATTCCATTTTTGGACACTTGCTTAAAAGCCTGAATCATTCCTGCCTCATCCGTGATAAGTGGCCATTCAGCTACTGCTTGAAGATTCCAGTGACGGAGAGCTCAGTAACCCCAGAAGAAGCCAGTTCTATGTTTTGAAAAGCTTTTATTGTTAGGAGATTTGTCCTTAAAGTGAGTCAAATTCTACCTCCTCCTCATTTTTTTCAAATTGTTTCCACTTGTGCCTCAGAACAAGTCAAATCCCTCTTCCAAGATAACTCATCATATATTTGATGATTGCTATTGTGGTTTTTAAGTCTTCTGTTCTCTAGTCTTTATCTAATTCTTTCAAATAGGCCTTACACGACCATATACTTAATATTCTGATTATCTACTTCTGGACCTAGGATATAAGATGCAGAGCTAGAAAGAACTCTATAGTCCATTGTTCAAACCCCATTTTGTAAATAGGGAAACTAAGGTCCTAAGATATTAAATAATTTGTCCCAGGTTACCCAGGTATTAAGTGACAGAACCAAGATTTGAACCCCAGGCCCTCTGACTTCAAAGCCATTTTTGTTTGTATAACACCACTGGATGTTGAGGGAGGTGGTAAGTGGAGAATATTCAGCCATTTGCACTCTAGAAACACAAAATAGGCAGATTCCTGATTTTACAGTAGACCTTTGCTATTGTTGCTTTAGCATCCATGAACATAAATCAGGATGGGACTAAGGCATCACTATTAGAAAACACTTGCTTAAAATATGGATTAATCCCTGTGAGGATGTTATGCAAGATTCAGATATATGGTCTGTGATATGGATAGGATGTATTTTTTTATTGCAATAATAAGTTTCTCAAGTCCTAATGGACCCTGCATTAACTGAAGTTGACAGGGGGAGAGGAATGGAAAGCCAGTAATTCGTTAAGACTGCAAAGTAGCAGTTCCAGAGGTTGTAAAAGATTTTATATATATATATATAAAAATCAGTCATTAAAATCAGCCCAAATTGTCTATCTGAATTCATAGCAACATACCTGACTCAATATTGGCTCTCTCCCTACGTAATTTCAATTGACAAATATTTATTAAGCATCTACTGTACTAACAGCACTGTGCTAGGCATTGGGGATACAAAGATAGATGGGATGTGAGTTCTGTATTAAAGGAGTAAAAGAATTGATAGGGGCAAAAGCCACATGAACAAATAAAAAGAACCTTGGAACCAAGGACACTAGGATAATTATAAGGGTCCAGACAGAGATCGAGACAAAGTGCTTTGAGAAATTTGAGGAAGGAGAGGCCTTTTATCTGTACTTGGAAGGGGGCAGTGTCAGTGAAGGCTCCCTGTAGGTGAAAGTGCCTGGGTTAAACTTTTAAGATGGAAATGGTAGTTGAAATATAGAGTATGGGAAGGGGAGTAATAGTGGAAATTAAGATTACAATGGGTCAGTGGAACCAGATAGCAGAGGGCCAGCCTTGAATGACAAGATCCAAGATAGGTATTTTTATTTGGGTAGGCAATGGGGAACCACTGAAAGTTTGAATTACAGCACGACAAGGAATTTTGCATGTGTAGCAATGAAAGGATAGATTAGAGAGGGGAGAAATTAGAGGTGGGAAGATGAATTATAAAGCCATTGCCTTTACTTTAGGGAACAAGCAACAGAGGCCTCTGTTGTTTTTGCTAGTGTTTCACCCTGCTGGTCCTCACTTTCCTTTCTTTCAAATTTTCCGGGGGTTAAGTGGTTAAGCTTTAATGGGGGGAAGTTTCCAGAAAAGGTGATTTCAAGGTTCTTAACAAGAAGAGAAGTGAATTGTTATTTGAAAGATGGGCCAGCTTATTCTGAGGGGAGACGAGTAGTAGATTTGCCTCTTGAGAAATTATACCTATTAGAGTTAGTGAGGCAAGGAAACAAGAGGCCATGAAATCCTCAGGTAGCAGTGGTTACAGGAGTAGATGGGCAGGAGCATTTGAGCAGGGACATGGACAGCTAAACAACTTAATGGGTGGTGTATGCACCAACTTGCAGATTGAATCAGGACACTTGAAAATCTAGGGAGAAGAGTTCACCTGAAAAGTTAAGGGAATTTAAGGGTACTGGGGCAGCCTCTCTGTCAGTTTGGATATGATAATGCCCTCAGTTGATATGGATACAGTATTATTTCTTCCAGAATTTTTGTTTCCTTAGGGATGAAGTCAGTGGATAGAGTACTGGTCCTGGAGTCTGGCCTCAGACACTTAGCTGTGTGACCCTGGACAAGTCACTTAATCCTGTTTGACTCCGTTTCTTCATCTGTGAAATGAACTGGAAAAGGAAATGATAAACCAGTCCAATATCTTTACCAAGAAAACACAAATGGGAAGCACAAAGAGTCAAACATGACTGAAAAATGATTGAACAACAATGCAGCTATCAAAATATTTTTAGTAATACTTTGTTTTTCCCCAATTACATGTACAACAATTTTAATATTCTTTTTTTTTAAGTTTTGAGTTCCAAATTCTACTCTCTCTTCCCTCTTTCCTCCCTGAGATGATAAGCAATTTGATATAGATCATACATGTGCATTCATGTAAAACAATTCCATTTTAGTCATTTTGTAAAAGAAAAAAAGAAGGGAGGGAAGGAAGGAACGAAGGAAGGAAGGTGAAACGTTAATGGTGGGGGGGGGGGAAGAGTTAAAGATCTTCCCCATCCATTAATAGACCTCAATACCTTTTGTTAATTTCTATTGAGGCACTGGGTCAGAGGGTTGTGCCCTGTGGCTCTGAAAAGTGTGTATATACTTTGGGGCTTACTCATTGGAAGTGTTTGTTTGGTCAGATGAGACTCTGGGTAGCTGTTAAGCAGCCCCCAGGCTTTGAAAACCCAGATGTTGGTGCTTCTCTCTCTGGTAACTATGTATGTATGGTCAGATAGTTGGATCTGTCTGTTGATCTGTGATGTATTACTTAAGTTCAGATAGGGCTGAACAGTGCAACAGTCTGTTGGTCTTTATTTCTCTGTTCATATTTTCTCTGAAGTTCAGGATGCTGACTTTTTCCCCTAAACTAAGTGAATGATACATGCACTTGATTAAAGTAGATTACTGATCCCTCAAAAGTTGCTTTCCTTTTAGAAAAGCAGATCTAAGAACCTGTACAGCAGGCCCTCCTGTGTATGCTGGGATCTTTATTGTTACAGAAGGAAAGAAAGAAGGAAGGAATAAAGGAAGGAAGGAGGAGGAGGGAAAGAAGGAAAGGAGTGAAGGAGAAAAAAGAATGCTTTTGTTTGTATTCAGACACCGTCAGTTATTTATTTGGAGGAGGCTTGTATTTTCATCACAGATCTTTTGGGATTGTCTTGCATCATAGCGTTGCTGAGAACAGCTAAGTCATTCACAGGTGTTCATCATGCAATATTGCCGTATACAACATTCTCCTGCTTCTGCTCACATCATTCTGCATCCATTCATGTATGTCTTTCCAGATTTTTCTGAAGTCCTCCTGCTTGTCATTTATTCCATGATAGTATTCCATTGCATTCATTTACCACAACTTACTCAGCCATTCCCTAATTGATGGGCATCCTCTCAATTTCCAGTTCTTAACTACCAGAAAAAGAGTGGTCTTTGTGGAACCTTCAGCAAGTATCTTTGGTGAATAGCTCTATTTCCTCATTTGTACAATGAAGGGACTAGGCAAGATAATTCCTAAGGTTCCTTTAACCTCTAAATTCTATGATGTTTTTGTGTAATATCTTTATTGTAAATATTTTTATCAAAATATTTTTTTAAAAATAAGTTCACAGACCCTAGGCTGAAAACCCCTGAACCTGTGAGGGAAAATTTAAAAAAAAAAAAAAGAAAAATAACTTGTTCATCAAGGTAGTATAAGAATGGAAGAACAGAACTGGAAGTAGAACCCACATCTCTTGAGTCCCATTCCAATATTCCCTCAGCTCTGCCTCCCTTGTCTGTGGGTGGGGTGCCATTCTGTTCTTCTTGTCTCTGATGCTTCACTTTTCTAAGGCTCAGTTTTACTATCTGTGAAATGGGACTAATGACCCCTGTTCCTCCCTCAGAAGAGCAAATGCAATGGTGTTTGTCAGCCTTTTTTGGGAGGAGGTAAACATTCCTCAGCAAGGAAAGCCTATGTGACTGATCTTCCAGGGCCTTTGCATCAAATCCTGTGAGATTCTGCATCAGGAGTGGTCAGCTGGCTGAAGAAGGCCCTTCAAATAGTCTTCAAAAGAAATCGAGAATGAAAAGAAAAAAACTGAAAAGTTCTGAGTAAATTCAGAGAGAAGAATGGGCTAGCTACCCCCATGGTATGATTTGGAGCTTCACAAACCTTCTCCCTTGAAGTCTGCCTAATGTTTTGTTCTACAAAGCATATGGTTTAGCAGATAAAATGATTTTTGACCTGGAGACCTGAACTGACAACTCTGTATACAAACTCCAAACAGAATTGCTCTGACTGTCAGCCTGTTTTATCTCCACCACATTTCTGACATTTATATGCTACTCCTGGAATTGTGCTTGGATCCAGGTAACATCTCAAGCTCTTTGAGGAGTCCTGCCCTGCCTACAGCATCTCAGCTGTGTGCTCATTAGCAGTCCAGCTCAGATTGACAGCTGGACAGATAGGGCTCCCTGTTGGAGTGCTGTGAGGTGGGTGATAACTCCATTTCACACTATGTCCCTGGTGTTTTGTTAAGGGCCAACAGCCAGGCAGATTAGTCAATGGCAAGATACATTTTAGCACTCAGAATCCCATTCAGCTTCAGTGGGTTGGGGGATGTTCTAATGGGCTGCAGGTCAGAAGTGGAGCACATTTGATAAGCCCTGGTAGATGACAACCTCCCTCTTCCACCCTCCAAAGTAAAAAACGGTAAGAGAAGGCCACAAACATCCACCACTATTGGCAGTTCCTATCTGAAAGGAAATTAGGAAGAGCCCTTGCTCTCTTCCTTCTTGCCAAGTACGGATGAATAAGAATTAACTGGTCATGTTCAAGTTCCATTATGCTAGAATATTTTGTCATTGAGAAAATTGGATTGCATCTATTAAACTCAGTATAACAGATTGGTTGCTGATCATACAATGAGCCTTTTAAGAACCATAGGATTTAGAGCTTAAAGGAACCTTAGAAATTATTTTTCACAGTCCCTTCATTGTACAAATGAGGAAATAGAGTTATTTGCCAAAGGCACTTGCTGAAGGACTCCACATCTAGTCCTTTTTTTGCTACATCACCACAGTGCTCTATTTGTAATCCTCAGGTGTTGGCTTCTGCTTGAAATGATATCCATCCTTCTAACAATTAGAGACAGTGAGTTCTTCTCAGTGGAGTTTTGCAAATCAAGGCAAGATGACCCCACGTTAGGTATGTTATAAAGAGGGTTCTTTTCCAGGCACAGACAAGACGGCCTCTGTAGTTCCTTCCAACCTCGAGATTCTTAAAAAACCCATCGTAAGTATCAGGCTGGGTGAATTGACATCTGAGCCATATAGTCCTGTGCCTTATAGTCCTAAGACTCTGTTATAAGTTTACAATCCTAGGGTCCTATGGCAACAAGATAGACCTGGAAATTTCCTTTTAGGAGAATGGACTCAGAAACAAAGTGATTGTTCATGTATCATAAGCTAATTGATTCTTGAATGGGAAAGACCTTCATTCAAGCTTCTAACCTTACAGACAAATAAATGGAGAATGAGAGAGGTCACATGGGTCACACAGATAATAAATGATAGAGATAGAATTTGAATACAAGTTTTTGACTCCAAATCCAGTTCTCTTTCCAGGGCATCACACTAACTCTGTCTCTTATCTATGAACTGAGTAAGATCAATGAAAAGAAGTGGTAGCATTCTAGTTCCACAATGACTTCCAAAGTTATCTAAAACCCGAATGGGTAGTAGGGACTAATTTTAGAGCGAATTCAAAAGCATTATGGACTTCCCTTGTCAAGCCAATTAAGCCCCAGGGACCACCCTAAGCGCTCTCTTCCCTATCATGCTCTAGAACCAAAGACTAAGAGCGCTCAAAGAAGCCATACCTACTCCACAAGTGTTCATGAGGTCAAAGCTATTTTCATAACAAAACTAAGACATTTTAATTTCTAAAATAGTAAATACCAGTAGATATAATCCCCACAAACAAAAACTCTTTGGGGGAGGAGGGTCCTCAATAATTTTTAAGAATGTAAAGGAGTCCTGAGACCAAAGTCCCGAGACCTTAAGAACCACTGATCCAGAGAGATCCTCTTATTTTATATCTAAGACATACATCCCTGAGAGCTGAGAAGATTTACCCATTATCAGGTACCAAAGTCTCCTGAATTCTAGTCTAGGTATATTTTCACCCCACAATACAGCCTCCTATTCTTTTTTTTCCGGCTTCCTGTTCCATCAGATATCCATCTGAAGAGGGCTAGCACAGAACTTTGGGATGATGGGTTTTTCTGCCCCTTATATGTCGTAAATATAGAATGCAACTTACAAATGAGGAGTTGTACTAAGGAAGGGTCACAAAGGAAGTCACTAGAGAAAGGAGTAACCACAGAAAATGATGGGCCAGTCAGGTAGGGAGAGTGAAGGATAAGAGAGATGGATCCCAGGCTCCATTTATATGCAAGAGACCTGGAGGAGATTTAATGAAAAGTCTCTGTCATGAGAACAAACTCCTTTATCCCTACCATAGAGACCTACCTACCCTGTACTAAATAAGAATTTCTAGGAGGATATGGACAAGATATGCACAGAATGAGAAGACATTGATGGGGGGTTTCAGTGTATGTCACTAAAAGGATCATATATCTTCAAAGTATTGAAGCAAAGTAGCCTCTCTCTTAGAAAGTCTATTCATTTCTCTGAACCTCAGTTTCCGAATCAGTAAAAGGTGATGATAAAGCTTTTGGCCTTTTTATGACAAGATTTTTGTGGGGAAATGCATTATGGAAACCTTAAAGTATGATAGCCATTATGAGAGTCATTGTCATTACTTTTAGGATCGTTAATGTGGGTACATCCAACAATGGCACAAGTTTCAGTCATGCTATGGCTTGAGAGCTGACAGTCCTTGTGATCAGAAAAATTCATTACTTTTGCATCTAGTCTAGTACTGAGGCCCTCCTAACTTAGCTAGGCAGGGCTTTGGATGTTGTTTATAATAGGCATGCTGTTTTTGGACATTGGGCATATATTAAAAGTCAGCTGAGTCTGATAGATTTGTTAGAGATCAGAAACCATTAGTCTAATCTTTAGAGAACTTAGGATCACCTCTACACCATGATGAAGCAGTGAAAAAGAGGATTTAGTGCAGGGTTGTTATTCTTAGCCATGATCACCATCACTTTGTAGCTGTTTGGTTGTTTCAGTCACGTCCAACTCTTTGTGACCCCATTTGGGGTTTTCTTGGCAAAGGTGCTGGAGTGGTTTGCCATTTCCTTCCCCAGCTCATTTTACAAATGAGAAACTGAAGTAAACAGGGTTAAGTGACTTGTTCAGGGTCACACAGCTAGTAAGTAAGTGTCTAAGGCCAGATTTGAACTCAGGAAGATGAGTCTTTGTGACTCCAGGCCAGGCATTCTATCCACTGTATCATCTCATTGCCTACCATCACATCATCATGTATTTACTCTGCACCTAACTGAGGACCCCAGCATCATTCTAGGGGATACTACACAAAGAATGCCTGGCATATTCACTTCCCTTTATGGACCTGCCAATCTCAGAGGTGTAGCATTGTTGCAAACTGACATAAAAACCTGAGTTAACACAGGACCAACACAAATAAGGCACAGCTAACTGAATAGATAAGATCAGATCTTTCCATTATACATAGCCCCTCCTATTTCCCTCCTTTCCCCAAAATATATGGGTGGATTAAACAGGAGGAGAGGAAGAAGAGCCTTTCTTGGCCCAAGTAAGAAGAGTTTAGAAGATGGATTATTCCTTTTCACCCTGTCACAAGCATATATTTAAAGCAATCATTGAAAAGCCATCAGCAGGCTGAGCACAGACATAAGGCTAAGAAATTTTAGGCCAATATTATTAGAAATGACCTCTTATCCATAAAAAACTTGGTGACCAGAAAGCCTGTTACCCAGTTATTGCTTCAGATGAAGTCTCCTTTTTCAGCTATAAGCTCCCTGCCAGCCATCAGTCTGATTGGAGTTTAAGATGCAGTAAATAGACGAGACTCAATTTAACCAGAAGCAGCAAAGTAGCAAATAATAACGTTGGGGGCCTTTGGTCATAAACATACAGACGTTTACCTTGAATGTTGACTTAGACCATCTCGATTTTGTGCCAAATGAGGCTTGAAATGTATCATCCAAAGTACAGTGTCCACATGATAAAAATAGCCCTAAATATTTTATCTTACTCTAAGAGAGATGTAAAAGGCAAAGCTCTTATGTTAGAGCAAGGCAGCTTTCTTTCTGTCTTCTGCATGACCCACTTGGGATGGGCTGCAGGTCCTCTCTCTAGTCATGTTATGAGAAGTTGGGTCTGTTCTAGGGTAAACCAGTGGACCAGGGCTGCTCCAGGACTGCTGAGGTCATGCCTGATCCTACCTTGCCTACCTCCAGAGGTGATGGCAGCACTAGATGGAGAAGAAAGGGCTTTCTTCTCATTCTGTCTCTTTGGTTTTGCATTCTATCTCTTTTTGTAAATTTGTTTTTTTTCTAATTCATGGAATAAAATAAGCGTTTCTACAACAAAACACGATACAAAAGATGATTGCCGATGAAACTGAAAATCCACCATGCAGCAAAGTTATCATGTAATTTTTTTTCCTTTTTTTTCTTCCCTTCTCTCCTCCCCTAAATTTGGCTGGTCACCATTAGATACAAATAGGTACACACACACACACACACACACACTCACACACACATAGACACGGTATACGTATTGTATATATGTAAATTATTCTATGTATATGTATCAGTTCTTTCTCTGAATGCAGATAGCATCTTTCTTCATACGTATTGTCTCTTTACCTTACCAATAGCAACATCCATTATCATGATGACCTACTCAAGGGTGCAAGGAGCTGTTGGTGGCATAATGTGCCTCATTCTTATCACTGGCTTCTTCCAACAGTCTTGGACTCCTCTTCTACCATAAATCCCAGAGATGGAATGTCTCCAGAAACAAAGCACAGTATAGCTACCATAAAGGGAGATATCAACAGTGTGTCTTCCTTCCACATAACCAAGAGTTATGATTACTTAAAAAATGGTTAGCAGTCAAGGCCAGAAGTTCAATGAAAATGGGAAATGGAGAAGGGGAAGAGGAAAGAAAAGAGAAGCCAGGAGGGGGAAAATGCTCCATTCTTTTTGCTTTGCTGTGCTTTCAAATTCATTAGCAGCCCCAATTATTCAATTCCTCTGCTTTAATCTCTAATTAAACACTGCCACAGACATTGTATCTATGGAGGGTTGAATTTAAGTGGCCTCTTCTTAATAATTGTGTAACTATGATCTCTGCATTGTTATCCAAAAAAAGGGGAGGGGACCCAAAGTTCTTACCGAATGGTAATTGCAGAGGGAACTTTGTTTTCCCTCAAAATGTAGCAAATAGGGCTTCCAGCATTTTTTTTGTATAATAATTCTTTAAATCAAAAGCATATTTGCAGAAGAGATGATGCTCCTGCCATAGCTTTCTTTTTTAGGATTAATTAGAGCAGCACGAGAAACAGCGGAGGAGGCACACTATATTGCCTAGTGAAAAAAGTATATTGGATTTTTCTTATTTTCAGGAGGTCATAGGATCCTGGGCTCCTTTTGCTCCCACTTGGTGGTTAAAGAGGGAGGGGGGAATTGTCTTACCTTTAGGGGAATAAACTGTTCCAAATACGAGTTAGATGAAGCCAAACCAAGAAGTCAGACTGAGCCCAAACCAGGAGACACTTAATCTACTTACCAAGATGTCATCTCCCTAACTCGCAAGAAACAAAGAGTTCCAGAGACCCCAAACATTAGATGATCAGCACCCCTGATGGTCAGTCAGTCTTCTACTTCCCTCCTAACTCACCTGGATGCAGGTTGAATGTTGATTATTCACCCAGAAAACAGGGTGATATTATCAATATATGTTCATCCTTTGTTACCGAAGAAGCCATGCCATCAGAGAAATGATGACATGACGTGCACTTGACTTTGTTTTGAGTTAGGGAGGGCTGTGCAGGTCACCAGCCTCACTTCTCCAGAGTCATCTGAATCCAGTGACCAGATGTTCATCAGGATGACTGGAGATGACCCAGGATGAGGCAATTGGGGCTGAATGACTTGCCCAAGGTCACACAGCTAGTGAGTGTCTAGTGTCTGAGGTGAGACTTGAACTCAGGTCCTCCTGACTCCTGTACTGGTGCTCTATCCATTGCACCACCTAGCTATACCGATGTTATCAATAGATGAAGGAAGAAGGGAAGGGGAAGGACATTACAACAGGTATTTCAGATTACCTGGTCTTCCCCTAGTTTTGCTGGGATTGATGATTGAATTCTTTTCTTGTCAGGCAAAGACTCTGGGAAAAGCTTACAGTCCTGAATGGAAGCCACATGATATATTTCCGTAGCCAATCCTCTTTTGAGCCCTTGGTAAAGGACTCATTGCTAGCTCCAGTGGCTAAATATTTTCCTTTCTTCTCTAGGATGTTAACACTGTTGATAGCTCAGTCAGTACTCTAGTAAAAAGGCCCTTGAGATCCCTTCCACTGACAGACCATACTACCTCTACACTAGCCAACATCCTCATCATCTTTGTTCCCCTCCCTAGGCAATCTTATATTCTGTGCACCACAGCTTTCTACAGTCCCATTAGAGTGTAAGCTCCTTTGAGTTCAGGGACTAATTTTATATTTATATCACTGGCAGTTAAGTGTCTGGCACATAGTAAGCACTTAATAAATGCTTTATCTCTCAGGACTCAACCTGAGATATTAAGATCCTTTAAAACATGAATGCTGAGCTTGTAATTCATCTTTCTATAGGCAGGAGTAGGAAGGAAGAGAAAGAGACTAGATTCAGATATAGTTTCATATGGTGGTGGAGTTATTTATAGTGACAATAGACCAAATCCATAGTCTCTGCGAGGTAATCCATGACCTAAAAGTGCTAGTAATCAATGAGTTTAGTCTAAGAATCCCACAAGACATAATCAAAGTATTTGGAGCAAAGGACAAAGAAAAGGTCCAAGTTTTCCTGTCTTAAAAATCCTAATAGTTAAACAGAAGACCAATCAAACTGGCTATAAACACATGTCCTTTACTTGCTACTAAGAGTCTAGCCACCCTGTTAAATAGCTGACCCACTTTCACTACCATCTCGACACTGTATTTATTGCCTGTGGACTGTCAATTGCTGTCTTCTTCCTGAATGAGGTGGTATGAATGTACTTGCAGTTCATTTGGTTGAATAGATGAGGAATCAAGTACTTTTTGACACCATCTAAATGTGTCAGTTAGACCACAGGGGTCCCAGGTGACCACTGGGCCTGTTGCTCACTAAGCATTGCTAAGTTCATTCCTATCCATGAACCATGCTTGTACTTTCTTCTGACTCTTTAACAATATCAGCTTCCCAAGAGATCAGGGGGATATTTGCTGAGAGAGCAGAATTTTCAGGCCAGTGCCTGGCTGGTTCCTCTGTAAGAAACACCCTGGGGGAAAGACGGCATCTCTTTGCCATTGGTGTGAAGATTACAGCTTGTCAACTCTTCCTGGCAAGAAAAGCAGAAAAAAAATGATGAGAACTTTAGCACCAAAGAGAAAATTCAGCTGGGAGGCAGGTCCCTTAGGTGGGCCAGTCTCCCATTCCAAAACCTAGCCGTTTGTCCCACATTTTCATGCTTTCATTGATGGCTCTTCTAGCTTCCTCCAGGCTCTTTCTTTTTCTTCTCTTCCCTGGCTCTGAGTTTCTCTCTTTTTGTCATGACTTTCCAGAATAGTAGGTTGCTTACAACTGTTTTGAAAGTGTCCTTAAATAAGTGGAATACATTCCCTCAAATGGAGTTACTCAGAAAGGACTCAATAGCCCTGAAGATATACAGTCAATACTTTGCCTGGACCATTGATACCCTTGCCCATCACTTAAATATCATTACAGGAAAGATTTCAACAAGACCATGGCACATTATGCTTTAAAGTTTGACTTTAAAGGATGCCTGGGCTTTGCTGAAAGGCATTAGTAATAGAATTCTTTATCTCTGAGCTTAATTTATTCTGAGGAGAATAGGGCCATTATCTTAAATCTATTTTTTTCCTCCAACAGAGAAAACAGGCCTCAGAAGTCCAGCACTTATAAAGAAATCATTGTTTAATTACTTTTTTGATTAACCCTTTCCAGAAAGGGATGCAGTGGGGAGCATTGGAAGGGGGCCATGCATTCCTGTCACGTCCCTGCCAATATTCTACCCTGTGCTTCTGCTACTGGCATTCTTAGTCCTATTTTCCTTCACATTCTCCATTCAGGAAAACTCTCTGCAGTCAAGGAAAGCTTTGGGCAATTCTAAACCCCAACTGTGGTGGCTATTTATACGTGGTCATTCAGACCAAGGGATTTTTGCCTGAAGGCTACACGCTCTCAACAACTAACTGAGGAGCTATTTCTTTAGTACTCCATTATTTCCTCCAAGCAAGGCCCTACACAAATACATGAGAGCATGTACTCATAGACACAAAGTCTCATATTAGTTCAAATGTCTCTGCAACCCAAGGTCATTGAAAGCAGGGAGTATTTTCATTTTTTTATCTTTAGACAGTGCCTGGCACATAGTAGGAGCTTAATAAATGTTTATTGGATTGGATTGGATATCCCCAAAACCTGATGCAGAATCTGGCATATGGTAGGTGCACAATAAACAAACTGCTGAATGCAAAACCAATACTAGAAAATTGTCAACATAACACCATCCCCCAAGTACTTGGCAAGATTCCCTGAACTGCCTTACATCAATGGGGAACATGTCACTGTGTAGCCACAGTTATGTTCCTATATTTGAAAAGTACAATTCCAACTGAGAAAGGGCCAATGCAGAGATGGGGACACTAAGAATCTCTAAGAAGAGTCAACATATTGGACTTTGAGTAATTTTACTTATTAAATTTTGCTCTGTTTTACAAATACTAAGTCATAAATTCAACTTCTTTCAAATATTCCTTTGAAATTGAATTTGAGGGGTAGCTAGGTGTTGCAGTGGAGGGAACACCAGTCCTGGGGTCAGGAAGACCTAAGTTTAAATCCAGCCTTAGATCCCTACTAGATGTGTGATCCTGGATAAGTGTCTTAATTCTGATTGACTCCAACAACAACCATGGTAACAAAAATTTAACCTGGATTTGGAAACATTTTTGAATTGAAAGATGTCTCCGAGAACTCAAGAGAAGCTGATTTGGAGAGTTTAGTAGCTGATATTTTGTAGTACGAGTAGTCTGACATCATATAGACCAGTGATTCATGGAATTACAAGGGGTAATCAAGGCTCAATTTAATGAAGATTAATCATTTCAATAACACCATCGTAATTTTTGGTTCAGACTTGGTATAGGGAACCCCCAAAGAGGAAACTCTCTCTACCTATGAAGATCAACATCTGCCCTATGGCTTAGATTTGTCTGCAGGGACTGAGAGCTTAAGCAACTTCTCCAGGGTCACATAGCCATTATGGGTTGGTGGAAGGACATGAAATCAACTATAGGTATCAACTATGCTAGTCTGCCTCTACCTATCCAATAGTGCCCTATGTTTAGCACTTGACTAATAACTGTAAAGTGCTTAGCATAGGGCCTACTACATAGTAGGTACTTGCTAAAAATTCTTGCTCCCTTCCCCTTGCCCTTTATCTTCTTTGATCTTAAAAAAATCCCATGTAATTGAAAGGAGGAAAAACAGGGAGAAAACTAGGGTAGAGAGAACTTGTCACTTATCATGATCACACATCTATTAATATTTTGGTAGGATTTGAACTCAAAGTGCTGGACTTGAAGTCAGAAAGACATTTCTACTATACCATGTTGACTCCCTATTTTTAATACTTTCCCCTACAGTAGCCCCCTAGAACCCCAGAAGAGAGTGCCAAAAGAATTGTACAGCCCTGTTGTTGGAGATGGAATCTGTGGAGGCTTATAGTCTGCTGGACTTTGGATGAGACCCTGCTTTTACTCCTTAGTTTCAGCTGGTGAAAAGCAGGTATCATTTTCTTTGGAGAATAGGCAGCATCTCAGGATCCAGAATCTTATCTCTTTTTGGCCTTGTCAATTAGTCTGGGTGTTTCTTTATTCTCTGCTCCCATTACTGGAGATTTATGCTTAATGGATACTGGGTCAGATTTTATAAATGCAAATGACTTTGATGGCCTCCATCCAGTCCTTCTTAGATAGCTCGGTGTCCACCAGGAGTGGCAATCTATAAAGAATTCATGTAGGCAGCACCTGCTTTTGATCAGCACCTCCAGATGATCATTACACAGGAGCTGAAAAGTCAATACCCCTTCCCAAATCAGAAATGTGCATGGAAGAAATCTCCATTTTACAAGACTGGAGCAAATTCTTCTGGAAATGCTCCTATCTCTTGGGTCAGTTACTTTATAATTGGCTCTAATTGGCCTTGCAACATGTGGTAGCCTTCGTTACCTGCAGCCACATGGAGTTCAGAAAGAAAAGAGATTCTTTCCTCCTTTTGAAAGCGTCAAAGCCATTTCATCTCAGCCTTTTCTTATAGCTGGGGTGTCCTACTAATTGATACGTAGGAAAAGAGAAAAGACAAAGAAAGGAAGGGTTTTTGGTTTTTTGCTTTGAGATGAGTGGTGATCAGCAAGAGCTCCATTATGTGCGTCAACATGGATATCCTCAGAATATCTAAGATGACATGTGCTATCAGTCACAAAGAGATTAATTCCTGACATGTATGTAGCACTAAATGATTTTATTTGGCCGTGATTGCACAGCTAATAAGTGTCAAAGTTGAAATTTAAATCCAGGGCTTCCTGATTCCCAGGCAGCATCGGGGAATAGACTGGGGATTTGGGGGAAAACAGAGACCTGACTTGGACTTCCTGATATATACTATTTTTTCTGTTATACAGTTATCCCTTCCACATCATGGAGGTTAGTGGTATGGTACCCCCCACCCCCGCCATGATCTGGAAAATCCACGTAAAATTTTTTGGCCCTCCCTTCATACCAAAGAAGCTTGATTTTTTTTCTTTTTCTTTTATGGGGTATTTACAGTACCTTATTGTAAAATTAGGATTAAGAATTTGACCATAGGCTCTGGGTCATCTGCTGACCTTTATGTGTCATTTGCAGCTTCTGTAAAACTCTCCCAATATTCCCATTTAATTTCTTATGCTGAGCCACGATATGATGTGGGAGGAATAGCTGTACTGCTCTTTATTGGGGTTTACCTCTTACCTTTCAAGCTTCCATTGCTTGACTTGTAAAAAAAAGTTCTCATTTGTGACTGCAACACCTTCTATGAATGTTCCAGCTCAGTAACTAGACCAAAGTAGACCTACTTCCACGCAGCCCAGCCTCTATCCGCCAACCTGAGGTAGTCCATTGCGGTGTGGATATAGACAAACTCACTCAGTTTAATGTTTCTGTTAGAGTAGCCCACAAGTGTCATCTTATCGGAGAATCAATTTTGTATCAGAGGGTCATTAAATTCTTTTTTCATGAGAATAAAATGGGCTTTTGCTCCTGCATGTTGTACTGCTGCTCATCTGAAACTGGAGATGAAACCAAAGTGGAAGAGATTTAACCAAATTATCCATCTTCAGAAAATAAATTCCACGGCAAATGTATTTTTGATGTGGTATTGTGTAACACACACACACATAGACACAGGAGAAGAAATAAAAATACACTAATGACCCTGTTATCTGCAAACAGGAGGAAGCTGTGAATTTAACCCCTTGTGGAATCGGATTCACTGTTATTTCCATTGGCAGGATGCAGAAGAGGGCTTCTGCATACAGTGAATTCATTTCTCCAACCCCTAAATAAGTGGACACTTGGGAATTTTTTCAATTGCCTATGAAGCAATTGAGAGTCAGTGTAGCATAATGTAGAAATTACTAGACTAGGAATTAGGAAACTCTAGGTTCAAATCCTACCTTATTCATTTATTAGCTACGTGACCATGAGCAAATCACTTAATGTTTCAGCCTGTTTCCTCATCTGTCTAATGGGAACAATAATAGTCTCTACCTGTTGGGACTATTAAATGAAATGGTATATGTAAAATACTTTGAATTACGAAGTGCTATATGATTGTGAGCTATTAATATTTCGTTGAGCTCTCATAATGGCAGAAAACAATCCACCCATTGCAAACCTGATCTCTTTACCCTGGGATTACTCACAGTCCTGGAAATGAACAGTGAGATTCTATGCTGTCAATGACTTAGAGATCCTTGGCCTGTGACGCTTTTCCGTCTCTAGATTGCCTTGTTATTGTTTTTCATTCTCAAAGAGGACCGATGTCATCAGAAGGGTAGATTGGATTTAAGTGAGGCAGAGCCACTCAAGGTGGCCAACCTTACTTCCTCCTCCAGAGTTATCAAAATCCAGTGGTAAAACAAAACTCGAGATAGCTGGTGATGCCTCAGGATGCATTGGGTGACCTTGGTTTGCTTTCACTGTGGGTCCACAATGAATCAAGTTCATAAAGTACCTATAAAATTCCATACTTCACAAATATGAGTTTTTTCTAATTTATACACTTGGAATTGTTTTAAAAAAAAGAAGAAGAAAGCTAAGGTAGAAAGAGGTAATGGTCACTTGTCTGAGAGTACACCATACTTTAAAGTGTCAACAATGTCACTACCATGACTTCTCCCCTGCCTTTGTCCTCTTCTTAGGGCTCTGTAAGTTGTCTAGGGAACCAAAAGGAACAAGGCAGAGATGACAGACAATGAGAATCACTCGTATATTTTTTTCATTAAAGACCCCACTGGGTGCAGGGATTAATCAGAGCACAGAAGTGAGGTTCCCTTGAGGAAGACTATGATGGGAGAGGAAAGCCATCTAAGTATGAATAAGGCACAAGTAGACAACAGTAAACTCCAGTACCTAGTTAGGGCTGCATAGGTAAGTACCAGGGGAGGCTAGAGGGAATGAATCACCTTCTTGCCCAAGCATCCTTTTAATTGGGGGGCTTGAGCAGAGCTGCAGCAGTCAGTTCATTTGACTTCTCCTGCCAACGGAACGAGTCAGTGGGTAGCATCCAATGCAATCTGTGGCATTTTTCCAGGGCATCTGCTCCCTTTTTCCCATCTCCCCAAAGCACTACCAGCTACTTTTTTCAATCTGTGGTGCGTTCCCCTTTAGAACTCTCATCTGAGATGAATGTTCTTAATGTGACCATCAGTAATGCTTTGGGAGACCTTGGCAGGCAGCAGCAGAGAGCCACAAGGATGAGGGCCCAACACCTTGACCTTGAGGATTTCTTTTGGTTTGGACTAGGTTCAAAGAGACCTTCTGCTCAATTCAGCAGTGTTCTGAAGGTCTGTTTTTAGGGGTATAATCAATCTCTCACCCTAATTCACTGCCCCTCCACTCTGCCCTTCACTTTGATTATGAGAGAACATCATTTGGCAGTGTGGAGTTGGTCTCTTGAGTACCAAGCCTCCAGGCAGTTGATCTGGGTACCCCTAGTATCTTGGAGAATGACTTCTGTCTCCTTGCCAGCACCCTAATCAGTACATTTAAAGGTACCAGCCACATTTTGGTATTTGCCGTAAGCTATAAGTTCTTCAGAAAAAAGAAGAAAAAAATGTGCAAGATAAGTAAAGAAAAATGTAATCCCTGAGTGGAATGAAGGGTGCTTTGAAATGAATGGGGGATAATCCTTTTGTTGTCTGTTACAAATGCACTTTATTTCTGCATTATCTGGCTATGAGAATGTACTGTTCACTCCACTGACAAATCCACTGAAGCTTCTTCTCTTTACAATGTATTAAGCTTATTCTTTCAGTGGTGTACATTCCCCGAGGTCTGTGGCAGCTTGCCCAAGTGGCTGCATTTTGGGATATTCAACCATCTCACACCTTCCCTTGCCCCAAATGTGCTTCCAATTAATCTCAGCCTAGCCCTAGAAGAGATCTCAGGGAGGTGCCTTAATACCCTATTCTCTCCCCCCATTTGTGAGTACTAGAAGTCAATGTAACACTTATATATGTTCTCTAATCCTTAGGCCTTCACTTTGGGAGGTAGGAAACATGCATCCTCTTTCAATTACTGGCATTATTTCTTAAACTGTGGTGTAGGACCCCTCCAGGCTTTGATTATTGGTACAAGAAAGAAAGCTCTGAGGAAATCTCAGAAACTAGCAATAAGAACTAACATCTACATAGAGGATTTAAGGTTTATAAAATCCCTTTCTCAGAATGTGAGAGGGAATCATTCCCATTTTACAGAGGAAGAAACTGAGTCTGAGAGAAGCTAGCTGACATATAAAATTGGCATAGAGTTGGACTTGTGCTTTTGGGGTTGAATTTTACAATAAATATTTTGTCTTTTGGATGCCAAGGTAGAATATATGTCTGAGGTAAGGGTGGAAGATGAAACAAGAGGTACCAAGGGACTCCTGAGATAATCATAGAACATAAAAAATGTATTTCTACTCTATATTTCGGACTTAATCTTGTGATGCTCTCAACATTATTTGCTCTAGTTTGGTATGGATGCCTGCCAACCCCTAGGAAAGATAAAGCACAGAAACATATGACAGCACCTTTGATTTAGTCAATGCAGAACTCTCAGAGTGGTCAATCTCTCCTCCAAAGGGGATGACAATTCATTCTTAATTTAGGAAGGAAGGGAGTAAGCATTTATTAAGTGCATCCTATGTGCCAGACACCGTGTTAAGTGCTTAACAAATATTATCTCATTTGATCAATAAGTAATAGTAATTATGACAGGGTTTATTTAACACTTTACATATATTAACTTATTTGATCCTCACAAAAATTCTGTTAGGTAGATGTTGTTATTAAACCCATTTTACAGATGAAGATACTGAGGTTTAAAAAGGCTAATTAATTTGCCCATGGTCATACAACTGGTGGATGTCCGAGGTAAGATACAATGCTGGGCATTCCTGACTCCAAGTTGAAAACTATTCACTAAACTCCCTAGAAGAGTTCTAGGGAGTTGCCTGAAGGACATACAGGTTAAGTGATTTGCCTAGGGTCACTACTGTAGTAAACAAATTTTGAACTTATTTCTTCTTGACTTACAAGCCCAGAATTCTCTCCTTTATACCATGTTTCCATTTATAAATGGTGGCTGTGGATGGTAAAAATGGATAAAATGATGTCTAAATCAAGTGTCTCCTGAGAACCTTTATACTTACCATTTCTTCTGTCCTACCCACTTGTTGAGACCAGACTCATATGTATGGAGTCCTGAGTATATTTAGTATAAACTCATTCATCTTTGGAGAAGGCAAATTATCCTTTATCCTTACAGCTTTTTTCCTCAAGGTTGTATGATCATAATGTGGGCTTATTAAGACAGCACAGCAATAATACCTTTTTATCTCTTTTCTCCCCTTCTTCTCACGTTTCCCCATCACACACACACACACATACACACACACATGCATGCACACACGTACACACAAATGGGACATCTTTACTTGTTCCATTTGAATCCTAACCTTGCCACCAGGACCAGCATCCAAAAGCTAGCCTTTGATAACTTGTTGAATACGATGTTGTGCTAGTCACTTTATGGTGAGAATTGCATAATTGTGAACCCTGCCATCTAGCGATGCTTATCATCTATTTGGTCAACAGTGATCCAAGGAAATATGTCCAGGACATACTAACTACCACAACACAATAACAAGCTTTTATTCAATGCCTACTATTTGCAGGGTTCTCTGTAAAAACAGATAGATGGATAGATGGATAGATAGAGAGATAGATAGATAGATGATAGATAGATGAATAAATAACTAGATGCCCTCAAGTAGTTTACATTTTCCTACTTGATTAAAGAATTAAACAAGAAAATATGATATATAGGTCAAAGATGCTTGAAAATTCCAAATAATCTGTGATTCCACAAGTTTGAGTATTCCTTCCACCAAAGAAGATTACAGTCCTTCTTCCATGACTTATTAGACAGTAGGCAAACTTCATGAGGTGGTCTGGCCAAAAATATTCTCTACCTAGTGGCCAACAAGCCTCTCCAATCAACTAGACCTGTCCTCTAAGGCCAGATTCATAATCCACGTCCAACCCACCCCTGAAGATTTTCCAATATAGTAAGATGGACTCATTCCATTGGCTGAGCCTTCAGGGACCTAGGTCATTTCCAAATCAGATAATGTATTGGAGTATTAGAGTAGGGCTTTAGTAGAGGGATAGTCAAGGGATAAATGACATTTTAATGATGGGGAGAAAGGGTAAATGAATGTTTGGAAGTAAGGGTTTTTAGAGGAATTTGGGGGAAAGAATATGTGGCTATTATCAGGCCCAAACAAACTAAAATCAATCCTCCAAAATAAGAAAGCTGACCAATCTTTTAATGAAACCACAGCCTCCAGGCTTTATTATTCTGAAGTCTGAAACCCCCACCTTTCAGGCTACTGTTTCGATAGTTCTTCCTAGGTTATATGCTCAGCAATAATTTAAGTAAAGTGTCCCAGATAAATGCTAATAACCCCCATGAGAAAATAGGGGCATCCCCATGCATACTAAATGCACTCATTAGCATCCAGGCTATCATGAAGAATAGTAAAATGACCTTGCAATCATTAGAAGCTTAAAATGCTATGACTTAAGTTTAGAGGGACACATATTACAATGTAAAACCTAATTAGTGTTACCTTTGCTAATTGCTGCCTAGCGCTGAGCAGTATAAAATAAATGCATGATGGACATGCTGGGGCATCAGATGTAACCCCATCATGATTTTTAGAGGGAGGAAAATTGTAGGAGAAGAGTCATTTGCTGGAGGTTTGGAAAGGTATTTATCTGAGTTAGTTTGTGGGTGGTTTGAAGGAAGTTGTGGGAGGGGGGAGCAGTATGTGTTTGTTTGTGAGAAAGTGAAATGTTATTACCGTTCTCTCCAGAGAACTCTGTTCCCTTACTCTCCTTCCCCTCATGGCAGGCATGGATATCAGACAATGGGGGGAATGACTGCAGTGCCAAATTCCAACCCCAGCATGAAAACAGCTGTGCAGGGATATGTTGAAATCATATCCCACTGGCAATTAGTGTAATCAGCGTTGCCCCAGCTTAATTCTGCAGGAGGTATGGGACCCAGAGTTACTGATTTGGGAGCAAAATTGTTCACTCGGCAAATGTTACCTATGATCCATCTCCTGAAGAAAAAGGTACATACTCAAGCCCACCTCAATAATATGGAAATAGACGAAGACGTCAAGCCAAAATGGAATCTCTGTCATCTGCCATTCCTTTGTTTGTGGAATGGTCCTGGATCCAGACTTTGAGTATCCTGATGATGTTAAAAGCTTCTTTCAGAGCTGACAAAGGAAACAGAAAAGAGTAAAAGGAGTAGCCTCCTCCAAAACCTCTTCTGCTCCCCACTGTGCTCAGTGTCAATATAATTCATGAAGATGAAATCATTTTTGTGAAGTTGTCATTTTTTTTTCCTTTTCCCTTTTGGGATAAGTGGTAGCTTATTTTTTCTAGGAAAGAGTAGCTCACTTGTGTCTTCTACCTTTACATCCCTTCCATATAATGGACTGGGGAAGGAAAGTAAGAGAAGGTAACAAAACTCTCTTTATATAAATTCCAGTGGCTTAGCTGCAAGATCTACAGTGTCGAAAAGAGATCAGAATGGGAATTTCTGGTCATCTGCTAGGTTATGTTATGCACCTGAACTTATCTTACCTTCAGGGATGGGGCAGCCAGAAAATATTCTCCTCCTTCTCTAAGCTAGAAGGTTTATGGAGAGTTGTGTGTCTGTCACTCTTCCTCCCAATGGTGAAAGTGATGATTTTATTGCCACTAATTCTGTTACTAACTCCTGGTGAGAATAATATTCACTTATATATATTATATTAATTATACATTTTATATATTTAAATATGTAGATATAAATATATAGTAATATATGTAATTATATTATAATGATATTATACTAATGGTTACAAAGCACTTCATACCCATTCTTACTTGAGAAGGGAGAAAGGGCCCATTCTTCTTTAAGGCTGTTATGCTCTAAGGCTACCTTTTGAAAGCAAAATATCTCCAATTGGGTTCCTGGAGCCTGTGCATTTGGGCTAATTGTTGGGACGCTTAGTCTCTTTGGGACTAAGCTCCTTCATCTGGCTATGGGACAAGGACTGAGAAACAGGGCTATCCCATACAGACCTGCAAAAGTAGAGAGAAGGTGGTCACAAAGGAGGCAGGCTAGAACTCGCTATCAAAGACAGCCAGTCACCAAACAGCCTTTTTGTTTCCCTTCCCCTCCTAACACCCCTTTACGATAACTGAAGTTGAATAATGGACTTGCTGATAATTAAAATTAAATCTTTGTTCTACCAATGTCTGAAACTCTGGGAAGTCATTATCAGAGTTAGACAGTGATATTTTGATACCCTGGAATCTTTTTGATTTGAAGAGAGAAGTTCTAAGGACTGGGAAGATAGAGAGCCATGCTATTTCCTAATCACTCTTTATAATTTGCAGTATCTTGGGACTCTTCTCAGATGTTTCCACTGTGGCTTATGTACACTTCAGACCCATGTGCTGTTAAATGCAGAAGCTAGATACTGAATTAATGAAGGTAGTTCAAAAGCCCACCTCTTTGGCAAGCTAGAGATCTAAGGGCAATCTCAAAGAGGGTGATGGGTCTTTGAAAATTACTAAGCACAAACAATAAACCTCATTAAATAAAGTCAGCAAAGTGGGCTCAGAAATATAATAAGGCAAGTGGGAGATCTGGAGGGCCAAGAATCCCTCTGAGAAGTGGTTGTTCAGGGTTAGGGAATAGCAGGGAAAGAGTGAAGGAAGGGAATGTTTTTTGATACATCATGTGATCCATATAAGCATAGGGCAAGGGAAATTGAGGGATCCCCAGTGAACTTGGAAAATGGATTTGTCATTGTAGGGATGAGATTGGTTTCCCCACCTAGGGCCAGAACAAGATGGCTGAGAGATAAACAGTGCAGGGCAGCCAGCCAATGGGAAATACTATACTTCTCATAAGAGCTTTGATAAATGAAATGCCAGAATGGACTATGGTAGCAGTAGAGTGTATTGTATTCTCCAAACTACAGAAAAAAGCTAAAATTGACCTTCTAAATCCCTCCTGCTGCCCTGAAACATGCATCCAGAATTTCCAGTCACAATTCCTTAGACTGAAGCTTGGATATGAATAGGATCATAGGAGTTGGAGTTGGAAAAGAGCTTGGAAATTGGAGGTTCTTAACTTTGTGTGTGCGTGTGTCTGTGTGTATATTTATGTGTGATATATACACACCCCTCCTTGGCAGTTTGCTGAAGCCTATGGACCCACTCTTAGAAATGGTATTAAATGCATAAAATAAAATACCTAGGATTAAAAAAAAATACAAATTATATTGAAATACAATTAGCAATTTAAAAAAAAAATCAAGTTCATGGACCCCAGGTTAAAAACCTCTGATCTAGCCCAAGGATTTCATTATATAGATAAGGAAATTGAGGTCTATATTAGCAAGCACTCCAGCACACCTAGGATGGCCTGCTAGCACAGGTTCTTTCACCTGCTTTGCTAAAGGAAAGACAGTTTCAAAGGGGTTAACAATCCTTCTTTAACTAAGCATATATTAGTCATTCACTAGCTCAGGGGAAAAGTCAGCACCTTGAAGGTGGAGAAAATACAAACAGAGAAAATACAAGCAGAGATACTAGCACAAAGATCAACAGACAGGGCTCCAACTGTCTGACAAAGTAATACACCACTTACATACAACACCAGATGGGAGAGCACCACATCTGGGGGAGGGGGGGAGCTCTTAACAAATGGCTACTCAGAGGCCCATCCAGGGAATCAAAAGATCCTTCTCTTAAGCAAGTCCCCAAAGCAAAATATCAGTGTCATAATATATGTATATAATACATAATACATAATATATGTATATATAAATATATATGTATATATGTGTATGTATGTAAGTGTGTGTGTCTATATATATAGATATATATACACATATGTATACTTTCAGAAGCAGAAGGCATCACAACCCTCATGATGCATTGCCTAATTACCTTAGTACCAAAAAGTGTGAAAGCCTTCTTACAAGCAAGCCTCCCCCTAAGCAAGCTCCTCCCCCAAAGGGGTCTATGTGACTCAGGATGTATCACAGCTAGGCCAGAGTTTAAAGCAATAAGACATCTGTGATTGAATACATGTGGTCACATAGGCCTATTAATGGACAGGGAAGATCTTCCTATTCCATTCACATTACAAAGCCTAGAGAGGGGAGGTGACTTGTCAAAGGTCACATAAGCAGGAGCAGAACATACATTTGAACTCAAGTCCTCTGGATCCAAATTAGGCATTTTCATCCATGCTACTATCAGATCACAGCATAGACTTCAAGGATTAGTGATGTCTTGGGTCATGCATTCAGAATAAGGCAGAGTCAGTGGTAGTAGTGTGTGGCAGTAGTGTTTGTTGGTAGTGTTTGGTAGCTAGTCACTGCTGCTTTTTCCACTAACTCTACTCTAGCCTCTGGACAAATGATGGCATGCTCTCTGGATTATTCACCTGGAGCCTCTTCTTTATCATCCCTTTTAAATCTGTTCTCCCTTTCTCTGTTACACAAGTAGAAGACTCTCTTTTACTAATTTCACCTAGGAAACCAATTTTCTTTTGTGAACTTACTGAGCACCCTCCTCCTCCTCCTCCTAAGTGCCTCATTCTCTACCCCTGATGGCCATCCTTCAGTGGACAATTGTTTTTTCATTTTAATTTTTGAGTTTACTAGCAGAGATTCCACTGACTCTTCTCCTAAAATAAAAGAATTGGGGATCTTCCACCAGATAGTTATTTGTGAACATGACTGGGAGTTTATTTAAACTAATTTTATTATTCATGACACTGACAATTTATTCAGTGAATGCAATTATAGGCTATGATTGGCTGCCACAGCTAAAGGCTAAAAGTGCCACTTCCTTGGATATGCAGAGAACAACGGTGAAGAATATTAGAAAAATAATCAGTCACCGCAATATTTTTTATGAAGTGATCCACACAAACCTTCATTTAAAAAAAAACTAATTTAATTTCCCAAACACCCTGCAAAGAATATCTAATTATCCACTTCTAAATTGCTCCCATAATTTTTCCAAAGTTCTCTATTGTTTATGCCTTTCTGAGTTCTATTTGGCTGTATGCAAAGAACTTACCTCAATATGTATATCCTGATAAAAAACCAATTCAGAATGACTCTTCTTCATGCTGTACACAAAAGCTCTCATCTAACCTATGATGTGCTCATTCATTTGACTAGGACATGTCAGACAAACAAAACTGGAGTTGACATCTCAAGCTGGTCAAGTCAATGGGGAAGAAGGTGAATTCAGGGTTCTTAAGTAGGAGTGGTGGGTTAATGGTACAAAGATAGACATTTAGGCTTGATGTTGAGAAAAGTTTGTACACAAAACTCTGCAAAAGTGATTTGCATTGCCTCTGGAGACGTAGTGAGTTCTCCCTCATCTGAGATCTTCAAGCAAAGATTAATGATTGATTTGCAAGTATCTCCATTTCTGGATCCTTTCCCTCTTCTCTTCTGGCTCTCTCTATGCTATATCTCTTTGTTACCTTATCAGCTCCTGGTGATTAAACTTTTATCCCAAAACTACGTATCAGGTCCTATTCTTTCCTCCACACTCTAGTCTTCCATTATCAACTGCCTAGTGGCATCTCAAACTCAAGATATTTAGAGCTTCTCATTTTACATACAGGGCAGCAAGGTGGCCAGTGGATAAAGTGCCAGGCCTGGAATCAGGAAAACTCTTCTTCCTAAGCTTAAATCTGACCTCAGACACTGTGTGACACTGAGCAAGTCATTTAACCCTGTTTGCCTCAGTTTCCTCATCTGTAAAATGAGTTAGAGAAGGAAATGGCAAAGTACTCCAGTGTCTTTGCCAAGAAAACCCCCCAAAATGGGGCCACAAAGTGTCAGACACAACTACAAATGACTGAACAGCATTTTACATGTATGAGTATAGATATAGCACATTATGTGTATTTTATATTTATATATGTATATATGCATGGATATATATATCTGCATGGAGATAGGTGTGCATTTGTATGTGTAGGGGTATGGGATACATATGTATGTATGTATGTGTATGTACATATAAGCACCTATGCATATAATGTTTATATATCATCATCATCTTCCTTTCTAAACATACATATAAGCACCTATGCATATAATGTTTATATATCATCATCATCTTCCTTTCTAAACATACTCATCCTTCAAAGATACCTATTTCTATTAAGTGCACCAACCAGGTTTGAAACTTCAGAATCTTCCTTGACTCTGCCTTCTCCTTAATCCTTATATCCAACCAGGTGATTCTGTCTCCATAATACATCTCACACCCACTGAGTTTTCTCAGGTCACACAGTGTATCCTAATTCAGACATTCATTATCTCATATGTGGGATATTAAAGTAGTCCCTAGTTGATCTCTCCGACTCTGGTTTCTCCCCTCTGTAATCCATCCTTCCTAGAGATGTCAAACTGGTGTTGCATAATCATAGATCTGAGCTTGTTGCTCCTCTGCTCAAATCTTGGTGGCTCCCCCTCCCTTCTAGGCTAAATAAGAAATCCTCATTGTAGAATTTAAAGCACTTCAAGAACTGTCTCTTTCCTACTCTCAGTAAGTCAACGAACTAGCATTTATTAAGCACCTAACAGAGTTGTGGAGCCTGCAGCCTTGTGACCACATGTAGACTTCTAGGTCCTTGGGTGAAGCCTTTTAACTGAGTACAAGTTTTACGAACAAATCCTTTTTATTAAGGGGAATTTATTCTATGAAGTTTGGATTCAGTTAAAGGGTCAAACTTGAGGACCTAGGGGGCCACATGTGGCCTTGAGGCTTCAGGTTCCCCACTCCTGAACCAGGTACTGTGTTAAGTGCTTAGGATACGAAAAAAAGTGTCATGAAGTTTACGTTCTAATGGAGGAGATAATATATATAAATCAGAACATACCAGATAAATACAGAGCAGTTGGGTCAGACACTGGCCATATTATTTAATATTAATTCCTTTGTACACTCTTCTTTCCAACTGGACTGTTAATTGTGTCTCATACTATAGGAATGATAAATATTTAACACCTAGTTTTCTGAAGAAAAAAGTGCACATGGCACCCTTTTAAGTTTAATCTATATTATTAATATTTTCTTCATCACTTTCTTATGTCCAGGCAATCAACAAACCAACTAATTAAGCCCTGATTTTTAGTGTTTGCCATTTTTCAAGGTATAAATGCTCAGAGTGAAAATTCAAAAACTGGCTCCAGCATCCCCTTGCTGAACATTTCATCCATGACATTTCATCTCTCAACTCCAAACCTTTGCACAGATGGTACCCGATGCCTGGAATTCACTCCTTCCTCCCTTCTTGTAGATACCTAGTTTTCTTCAAAGCATAGATCAACTGCCACTTCCTCCCTAAGACTTTTCCTGATTGTCCTGCTGTTCTTCTTGAAATTACTTTCAATCAACCCATCAACCAACCAGTCTATATTAAGCACCTACAGTGTGTGCTGGTGGTACAAGGAAGGACAAAAATTTCCGTTCCTGCTCTCAAGTTGCTCACAGTGTAACAAGGGAGACTACATGAGGATGACTATGTACAAACAAGATATAGCCAGGAAATATTGGACAGAACCAAAAGAGGGAAGGCATTAGAATTAAGGAAGGAACTGGGAAGGCTTCTTGCAGAAGATGAGATTTTAGTTGAAATGATGAAGGAAGTCAGGGAAGCCAGGAGATGAGGAGGGAGAGAATTCTAGGCATGAGGAACAGCCAAAGAAAATGCCCAGAGGAGGGAAATGGAGAGCCTTGTCTGAGGAACAACAGGGAGACAAGTGTCACTAGATCACAGAGTTAATAATATAAAGATACTTTGTAGTTACTTATTTCTGTGCATTTATCCTCCAAGCAGAATGGAAGCTTCTTGAGGGTAAGAACTATTTTTTTTACCCTTCTGTCTCCAGTGCCTTACCTATAGTAAGTACTTAACAAATACTTGTTGCATTGAATTAAATATTGTAGAGAGCATTCTTTTTGTTTTTGTTATTATTCTTTTTCAGGCATTGAGCTGAACTAAATTGCCTATAAGGTCTTTTCTTGTACTGATATTCTGTGATTTTATTATGTTCTGATAAGTTTTAATATGTACATATTGTTTGAGAGTAAATGGACCCTTTCCCTTATTTTATAAGTAAAGATCACAGAAGCAGATTTAAAGCTCAATGGGACCTCTAGTTTAGCCTTTTTTTTCCTTTCTTTTTTAAATTCAATTTTATCTTATTTTCAGGTTCCTATTCTCTTCTTCCTCCACTTCAACACATATTGAGAAGTCAAGAAAAACAAACCTCCCGTTACAAACATATGCCTACAAATGTCTGCATATCCAAATATATAAATGTCCAAATATACATGTGTCTCTCTCAACCTGTACATATGTGTGTGTATATTTCTAGATAGATGGAAATACACACATATACACACATCTCAGTCTTCCCTCTGAGTCCATCTGGTCATTAGCAGATGAGTGACATGTTTTCATCATGAACCCTGTAGAACTGTGGTTGGTTCCATTGTGTTGCTCAGAGTTCATAAATCTTTCAAAGGTGTTTGTTATCATTATATAAATTAGTCTCATGGTTCTGTCCACTTTACTCTGTGTCATTTTATACAAATATCCTTAAGTTTCTCTGAAATTACTCATTTCTTATGGTATAGTAATATTCCATCCCATTCGTGTACCATAATTTGCTTAGCCATTCCCTAATAGATGGATACCCCCTCATTTTCTATTTTTTACCACTGCAGGAAGAGTTGCTATAAATATTTTTGTTCTCTTTGGGATGAGTTTTATTTCTTAAGTTCATAATAAAATAATTTTTTAAAAAAAAAGAACTAAGTGGTATCACAGGGTTAAAAGATACGCATAATTTAATAGCTTTTGGGGCATAGTTCCAAGTTGCTTTCCAGAATGACTGTTCACAGTTTCACCCACAGTACACTAATATACCTGTTTTCCCATAGCTCCTCCAGCATTTGTCATTTCTCTTTTTGGTCAACTTTTCCAATCTGCATGTGAGGGGAGACCTTAGTGTTATCTTCATTCATTTCTCTAGTTATTAGTGCTTTGGAGGATTTTTTCATGTAACTACTGATAGCTTACATTTCTTCCTCTGAAAACTACTTTATTAATTAACCATTTATCAGTTGAGAAATTAGTCCCTTCATTTTAGAGATGAGGAAACTGAGACCCCAAGGAGCTAGGGAACTTATTTTAAGGTCCTAGAACTAGGTAACAGCAAACCTGGGGCTCAGTACCAGCTCACATCTTTTGGCATGATATTTTTGTTTTAGGACTGGATCTGTGATTTCATTCCTAAAGGAATAAGGAAGCTCCCTTTATCGCTCCAGATCAGCACCTGCACTTGGACTTATAGCCTAAGTTATTTGTGGCACTAAAACAGTCAAGTGACTTGCCACAAGACTTTAGGTCACATAGTCAGTATATGTCAGGGGTAAGAATTGAACCCAATCCTGACTTCAAGTCTTGTATCTTTAAACCTATATTTCATCAGTCTCTTAAGTCTTATTATTCATTTCTCAGATTTCTAAAAGCAAATTCTAAGGTCATGGATCTAGAGGCAGAGGGGTCACCATAAGATCATGCAGCCTGCTGGAGGGAAGATTCCCATTCCCAGAGCCTTGGGGCTGGTTTTATCAGACCTCAGAGATGCAGAAGAGCCTATAGTTAAGCTATGATCTCCCTGGGAATCATTTGGACTCTCTTACCTCCAAACACAAGAGTCTCTCTGCCAGAGGAGACTGACAGGGAGAGATCAGGGTCAAGAATTAACAAAGACCCTATAAAATTCCAGTGGGTCTTTCCTGCCTTTCAGGCTCCTATCAGAGCAATAACTACTGTGATCCTCTTGTCTCTGGGGAATGTAGTAGAGTTACGTCTTGTAAGACAGCCTTTGTAAAAATTCATACTTTCTCAGACTATCCTTGCCTCTGGATTTCTTTTTATTGTACTCCCCGATTTCCTAGTGATCAACCTACTCTGGGTGCCTGCTATATTTCCTTATGAAGACATCAACTGTTGACCTGAAATAGGTTGTTAGTCTGATTGGCCTTTAATATAACATTATTCCATTTTACAAAGGAAAGAGCCAATATGCATATCATTTAAGTGACTTGCCCAAGGCAACATTTCCAGTAAGTGAGAGAAGTGATGACTAGAAGCCAAGAGTTCTATCTCCTAATATGCTACATTGTTCTATAAAGTTCAATGAAGCCTTATTTGGCCTGTGCTCTGTAGGCTACTGTATGTGTGGATATGCTCATGTGTTTTCACAGGGATGGACATTTATGATGAGTTCACAATGAGGATTGGAAAACAAGGATTAACCCTTTGAACTATGTTGCTTACCACCCCAGTCTAGACCCATCTGTGAATGCCAGATTTCTGAATAATAGGCTGCATGATTTTCTAAACTCAAAGAATGACTCTTTTTTTGATTTCCATGAATTTGGAAGGACAGCACCAAAGACTAACTATGGAGCCATTTGGAGAAATTTTCTCTTTTAAGCACATTGACCGTGACTCAGCAGTATCCTCAAATCCCTAAAGCACTCTCCCACTCGTTCCACTGACAAGAAGACATGCTTGTCTTTTGGTCTTAAAGTGATGAATTCATGCCTGCTCTAATATTTATGGGCTACATTCAAAACTCTACTTTAGCAATTATCATGAGTTTTAGAAAGTCAGATCTCTGATGTAGGAGACGATACAGCACCTCAATTATTCAGGAGCAACTATTTTCAAATTGCCTCATCTAATTTAGCTCTGGGTTCACCTTGCTCATTCTCTATCCCCCTCATACCAGCCTTGGAATGTACTCTCCCACAGCTGCCTACTACAAGTTGTATTTCTCAGTGAAACAATTTATTGGCTCTGAGTAGCTCAATGTTGGGCCTTGAGTCAGGAAGACCTAAGTTCAAATATGACCTCAGACACTCACTAGCGGTGTGACCCTGGGCAAGTCACTTAACCTCCATTTGCCTTAATCCACTGGAGAAGGAAATGGCAAACCACTCTAGTATCTTTCCCAAGAAAACCTCATGGACTGGATGAGTATGTTACATGGCATCACAAAGAGTTAGACACTACTGAAATGATGGAACAACAAGAATTGGAGCCCCTGGGTTCAAATTCTACCTCTGACAATTCCCTTGTGACCTTGAGCAAATCCTAAATATTCCTGAGTCCCAGTTTCCTTCTCTGTGAAAAGAGGGCATCAAGCTGGATGGATTCTGAGGTCCCTTTGAGATCCAGATCTGTAGCCCTATGATTATGTGTTCTGAGGCCAGGCAAGATGAAGTGATGTAGAAAGGAGGGATCTTATTTCTGATCTCCTACTTTCCTGCTCAGACTTTGGCTCTTCCAAGCCTAGTCAAAACTGGTAGTTACATTTTCCTTTGTGGAGAGCTTTATGAAATTAAATGTGCATCCCCCTGTCATGAGTGAGACAAAATGCAGAATGTCCATTACCTTTGGCTCCTGAAGGAAGCCTTTGTCCATCTTTTATTCCAAAGAAGACCAAAAGCATGACTCAGGCCTGGAGTCATCCCATAGACCTGGCATACCCCAATCAAGGACTAACCCAATTCTAAGTCTGTGGGACCAAACTGTCAGCTGATTACAGAGCTTGGCTCTCCAGCCCGACTGTTCAATAATGCTCTAATTAACTACCGCAAACTTCAGAGGACCCAGCTAACTATAATTGAGAGATCAACAGAGGCTGCATGGAGTTAGATGTGCATACTAATTACTGAATTATCCAACACCTGCTTTGGAGTGCAGTGCTGAAACATGACTGCCTTTTTAGTCAGAAGGCCTTCAGTTCAAGGAAAAAGTTGGCCTTTTATGATGGGAAGAGTAGAGGCTGACCTTGTCCAATGAATCTGTATCATTTTATTGGTACTGGCAGGAGGTATTGCTGGTATTCAGGCCAGATTGAGACCAGGCAGGAGGAAAAAAAGCCAATTAAGGAATCTCCCAAGCACTTTGCTCTTCAAAATAGATTCTGGGTGGGTGTGGTGATGATGGTCTTTAAAGGATTCCAATGAATGCTGCACAAACTATAAATTCTCTGTGTAGGCCCAAAGACTTCATATTACACTACCATCTAATGCCATCAAGGGACACACTGGAACTTGGGCACTACATGAAATATAACTAAGGTAGCCAGGGGGTACGGCAGATAGAGGACAGATGTGAGTTCAAATCTAGCCTCAGATACTGAGTAACTGTGTAATCTTGAGCAAATTAATTAACCTTTCAGTTCCTTAGTTTCTTTAACTGTAAAAAATGGCAATGATAATCACACCTATCTTCCAAAATTGTTAACAGGATCAAATGAGATGATATTTGTAAAAATGTTCAGCACAATGTCTCGCACATAGTAGGTTCTTAATAAATGCTTGTTTCCTTTCCCCCTACCCCAAGTAATCTATAAATAATGAGGAGAAGTTGAAAATGGAGGTTAGAGAAGGTGGAAGATGAATGAAACAGGACAGGGAAGTATTACAGCCTAGGGAAATAAGGGTGAACAAAGGGCAAGAAGAAAGAAAGATAATATGAAGAAGACAGAAAGATTTGAAAGGAGGAAGAAAATAAACCCAGTCTTAGTCTTAGTCTTCTTCATATTTACTGATTGTAGTTCACTTGTCTGTTATTAGTGAATTCAGCCAGGAGTGAAATCACACATATCCTTTGAGACCCGCAATTTTTGTGATGAAACCTTTGTTACCAAATAGAAAAATAAGACTTCTATTCAAACCTCTGTACACCCTGAAATTAGATAACACAATAGGACATACTGGGGACCTCCAACATGTGGATGACCCAAATATTGCCCTCTTACCTGTCTTCCCATCCAAAAAAAAATGTTAAATCAGTCGGCATGGAAGGGGCACCCTCCAATTATCTTTTATAAAGCAATAGGGATGATTCGCTGTTTAGATATTACTGAGTGATTCTCTATTATCAAAGCATCGTAGCGTTTCAGAGTTGCAAGACACCTTAGATTCCAATGAATTTAACTATTTCCACTTTATGGATGAGGTTCAGTGACTAACTCAAAGTCATGTAATAGTTTAGTGGCAGAAGTGAGACCCAAGCTCACATTTCTTGTCTCCTGGGTCAGTGCCTCTTCTGATATACCATTCAGCTTGTTGCAGCTGATGATGGTCATTAGCTTGAGACTACCTGGTCCATGGACAGAAAACTAGACTTGGAGTCCAAATACCTGGGTTCATATCTCTAGAGCCAGTTTCTGAGGATTATGAAATGAAAGAGTTAGACCAAATGGTCTCTAAGGCTCCTTCTATCTCCAAAGCAATGAACCTAGGATAGTCATTCTGTGCCGCACACAGAGGCAGCACATAGAAACCCCAAACAAATCCTAGAGAGTCTGAAGAGCTCATCTGCTGCTGAACCAGCCTCCAAAGTTGTTGTTTCCCTTTTCCGCCCACCACTACCACCCTCAAAAATTGTTCTCTACATGTAACAAGAATTTTGTAGAAATTTCATAGAAATAAAGATGGAAAGGGATCTTAAGAGATCATAGAGCCAATCAATCAATCAACATGAATTTATTAAGTACCTATCATATGCCAGGAACTGTGTTAGGTGTTGGAGTGACAAAGATAAAAACAGTTGCTATACTCAAGAAAGTTATATTATACCAGTACACTCAACATATAGATGTATAAGTATATACTAAATAAATACAAAGTAATTTGTAGAGGTAGGAGGCCCTAGTATCTTGGCAACCAGGAAAGACCTCTAGTCCCTCTCTCTAGGTAGACTATGTCTATGTTATAATTAATGGAGGAAGCCTTTATAACTGAAACTGGGATCATTAGGATTTCATAAATATGGCTCCATCCTGTTTGACTGTTTTACTTATTTATTTCTTGTCATATTCCTAGTTTGTAGTTTGGATAGTCTTGAAAGGTGATATGTGTACAGTGTTCAGGTTTGGGCACTATGTTTATGAATGACATTGATAAATGGGAGGGTATTTAGAATAGGGCCACCGAAATGGTAAAGGGCTTGGAGTCCTTGTCATATAAGGGTCATTTGGAGGAACTGGGCTTGTTTAGACTAAAGAAAAAAGGAGCTCAGGGGAACCCAGTTGCTTTCATAAAGTATTTAAAACCTATGTGGAGAAGGGGTTAGATTTATTCTGTTTGACCCTAGAAGAAAGAATAAAGAACCAAAAGGCAGAAGCTATAAAGAGGAAAATTTAGGCTTGATATGAGGAAAAATTTTCAAAGTTTACTGGGTTCCCTTGAGGGACATCTTTCTTCTTGGAGGTCTCCAGACAGAGAGGTTAGATGACGACTTGTCAAGTATAATAAATTATATATTAATAATAAATTATATATTATAATAATTATATAATAATACATAAATTATTAATAAATTATATATTATAAGTATATTATATAAACATACAAATATATGTTTGGTTTGGACAAGATGGCTTCAGGTCGGAAAATGCCTTCCAACTCTCAAATTCTGTGATTCCATACATTCTTCCTGCACAAATATGTCTTAGGATATATAGTCTCTTCATAGATGTAGCATAAAAAGCATAGACAAAACAAAAGTGGAGGTAGGTATCCAGGATTGCAAGACTGAAATGAAATTTTACTGGTCTGATTTTGTGGAGTCAAGTTCTATTCCCTTTCTAAGGACTTGAGATTTTCTCAAACCTAGTAACCCAGTAGTCATTTCCCCAAAGTTACTATAAATATGGGGATTTTCTTTTATATGTGTGCATTAAACACACAGGCAGCTAGGTGGCACTGTGGATAGAGCACTGGGCTTGGAATCAGGAAGACTCAGCTTCATGAGTTCAAATCTAGTCTTAGACACTTACTAGCCGTGACCCTGGGGAAGTTACTTATTCCTGTTTGACTCAATTCCTCATCTGTAAAATGGACTGGAGTAAGAAATAGTAAACCACTCCAGTATCTCTGCCAAGAAAATCCCAGATGGGATCACGAAACCTAGACGCAACTGAAGTGATTCAACAATTGCAGACATTTAAAAAGAAAACACTAATTTCCTAAGAATATATGGTTTTTTTTCATAGGGAAACAGGTTTATAAACCTAATGATGGAAAGGCACCTGGGAAATGATGTAGGCCAACCCCCTCTTTTTCCAGATGGAAAAGCTATGGCCTAAAGAGGGGGTAACTTATGGAAGGATACATGGCTAATTAGTGCCAGAGGTAGGACAAGAGCCTGCGTTTCCAACCCTCATGGGCCAAGTTTTCTTCCACTGTGCCAAAGAAATGATTCCAGATAATGTTAAGCTTTTGTATACTTTGTCATATTTCAGTTTTCTAATTTGAGGACCTCTCTGCTCTCTGTTGCCAAGCAACCATTGCTTGTATTACTCAGAAATTTACTGCCTGCTGTACCTATGTGCCAAAATGTGATTGTTTTATCCTTCCAGAATGCCTTTTCCAGTTCATTTGCCTTTGCTCGGAGGGGAGAACATCCCTGGTAGAGCTCTCCTTCAATCTGGGCAGTTTCCCTGTCTCACTTCTCTAGAAAAGTGCCTCCACTTTTCTAGAGAAATGCATAGAAAAAATCTGCCATCCAGTTGACCAATTAATTAGCTTCTTGTGGTATGATTTCTGGCTTGCATGCTGGTTATTATGGCCCCATGGAGCTCTGCAGATCTCTGACTTCATCAAACCAACACATATATCAGAACCATATCAGAACCTGTCTGTCTTGTGTGTCCACCAACCCATTTACCTTCATCATTCTTAAAGGAAACCCTCACTGAGAAAGTAATGCCCTCTGACAATCAAGAAGTTTGAAATGTTCGTTTCTGTCCATGCTGAGCATTTTAAATCTTCCCAAGCACATATGCCTAAAGTCAGCTGCGGGCTGTGCTGACATCATGCTAGAAACCCAATCATGGGATGTTTATATAAAACGTGAAGATCTGGCACCATGGAGTAGTATAAGGAGATCTGGGTTCAAATCCTGGTTCTGTTACTTGCTAACTATGTGACCTTAGGCCGATTACATAAACCTCTTTGATCCTCAGTCTTTTCACCTGTAAAATGGAGGTATTCAGGCTTTCATCACTTATCACACAGGGATGTTTATGAGAATGTGTTTTGCAAACTTTATCTGAGTAGAAAGAAGATTCTCAGTTAGGACAGGTGTCAAAGTAGGCAACTAGTGGCATATTAACAAGAGCCAAAGTTTACTTTCCAAACAAGTAGATGGGGCCTCCAACTCATTTGAAGAAACTGAGGCAAACAGTGACTTGCCTGGTACATGGTGTTTAATAAATACTCTTTGACTTGACTTGTTGGTTGAGCAGTCTGATGGACCTCTTCTCAGAATGTTTTTAAATGCATAGAATATAAAAGACTATAAAGAAAGTTATATTGAAATTCAGTTATCTAAATATTAATCAAAACAAGTTTATAGAATGCCTGCTCTATTTGAATACTTTCAATGAAAGGAAATTAATCATTTTGAGAGGCAGGCCATTCTATTAGAGGTATCTCTCATAAATAGTTTGAGTTTTTTTCATGTTAAACTAAAATCTACTTCCCTATAACTCTCAACCAGTGATACTTGTTATGTCATAAGAGCAACAGAGAATAATTTTAATCCTTGCATATAACATACTTTGAAATATTTGAAGATAATGATCCTGTCCCCTCCTGTGTGTGTGTGCGCTCACACATACATATGTGTATTTTCATTTGCTTTTACTGTCCCCATAGAGGGATTAGAAGCTTGTGATTTCACTGGTGTAGGGAACTCCCAGATCAGGAAATTTCCTCAATTCATGTAACTTATAGTCTTAGAAATTCGGTCTAGGGCACTGAGAGGTTAAATCACTTGCCCAAGGTCATATAGCTAATATATGCCAAAGGCAGTACTTGAACCCAAGCTGGCACCCTTCTCTCCATTATGTCATACTGCTTCTGTGGCATTTGTAGCAGGTGTGAAATACATCCTTAAGATTTTCAGCACCAATTGCTACGACACGTCACAAATAAAAAAAAATTCAATCACAGATCCAAAGCAATAAATAATATACTTTCTTGCATTGTTCCTCAGTTTTCCAATGTGTAATATGTGGTTAATAATTCCTATCCTTATCTGCAAAGTTCCTTCAGAAAAACAAATCCTCAGTGAATTATGAAGTTCAATATTTCCGAAAGAAAACTCATTCATTCAATTTTCCAACTATATGACAAATCAAATTTTTCAGCATCCTATTTAGTTCTTGGGAGCCAGCATGTTGCAATAGATATAGAATTGACCTCAGTCAGGAAGATCTGAGTTCAAGTTCTACCCCTGACACAGATTAGCCACATGACCTTGGACAAGTCATTTCACTTTTCAATACTATAGACAACCTGGCTATGTCCATGATTTGCAAAACAGTTGCTACACTACTACCTTGGTAATGGAAATTTTTTCATAACAAGTTCCTTTACCCTACATTAATAAAACCACAAGTGTGGACCAAAAGAAAAAAGAAAGAAAGAAAGAAATTTGACTTGCAAAATAGTTCATAAGAGGCCTTATTTTCCCCAAGCAGTATTTACCTCATTCTGACTCATCAGCATATGGGCTTTCTTGGCTTACAATATTATGAGCTCATTGCTTGGTCACATGAGCCTATCAACCAATCACCAAAAGGTATCCCAATACTAAGACTTCCTATTTCAATGACAGAAGGCCATGAAACATATTGCAGAAACTATTTTTCCCACTGATGGACCTGGATCAATTGACCAGGAAGCTTGGAGCTTTAAAGGGTTCTGAGCTGGGATTCTACGTTGCTTGACCCATGGGCAGACTCTGTGCAATTTACCATTAAAGGTGTGTCTCTGAATGGTCACAGAGGGAGAGCATGCTCAGTGAGCTTTTGCCTCTGAAGGTCTTTTGTCACCAGCGTACTGTAGGAAGAGAGGGGGAGAGCCACACGCAAGGCCCCACTCACCCATTTTGGGCCTCCCTATTCTATACGGCCTATTAAAAGCTATATTCCTGCTATTAGGTGTATTACACTGACACAGTGATTGGTGGAGGGGAGCAGAGCACTTGTCAGTTGAGTGAGTATTGGCTGTCACTTGTGTTATCAAGCTGCCTGCTTATTTGCGATTTTATTTTCAGATGTGATTGACAGTTGGATGGCTCTGACATTCTCGGCACAAACATACAGCCTGTTATTATGCTTGCATTAACATTTTGATAAACACACAGTGCAGCATTGGAAAAGTAATTACATGTCATCACTTCACTGCCTCATCAAAGAAAAGTTTACTGTGTAATTGCTTTGTGATTTACCTAGGTAGAATGTGTTACATTCCACAAAGCCTTTCTGTATTTAAGAGTTTACATTTACTCTTTAAAATACACAATATCCCTTCCCAGGGGCTTCCATGAACTAAAATAAACTTGGCAATATAATTTGGCTTTCCATAAATATACTTAGATGTTACTGTGGAGTACTTCCGCATAATGGTTATTTGACGCTAAGTGTAAATAGGCAGGGCATTATATTGGCTGAGCTATCAAAAAAAAAAAAACCTTTTGGCGACAAGGAAAAATGGGATATTGTTACCTTGGTTTCCACATTAAGAAAAGGGCCTTTTGCACTTATATTTATATCTGTGCTTTTCACAATGACATCTAATTTTACAATAAAGTGAGTTGAGCTGAAGCGCCTAGCAGCACAAGCTAAAATATTGGTTCTTGTTAGCGTTTAAAGGGCTCTTCTGATGTGGCACTGAAAGAGGTATTCTGGAGGAAAGTACAAATGATTGCAAGGTACTTTAGAACTGAGGATGAGGAGATGATTTGACTGATGTTCACTCGAAGGGTTTCAGCTGAGTGATGGGAGGAAAAGGTAGGTGCAGAGGACTGAAGCAAACAGATCACTGAATAGCCCCCAGTAGAGTCTCTAGACATAAATTGTTCTTCTCATTGATATTGCTATAGTACTTTGAGTTGCCAAGTGCTTCCTAATTATTAATGAGAAAACTCTTACAACAGTAGCCTGGGTCAAGAGAATATAACCATCCTGGGATGAGATTGACATCTCTAGACTGTAATAGATAGAAGTTTGCGCATCTGGCTAGACACCTATGGGAAAAAGGAATATGTGTTTCTGTGTGTTGGGGGCAAAAGGGGAATGGCTCACCCATTATTTTCTCTGAATTTCCCTTCCCTTCAGCTTCTCAAATACAAGTGCGACCCACTCTCCCCTGCCTAAGCCCCAAGCGCCTGATTGTAACCATTGCGTTCACTTTGATATCAGGCAAACCTTATCATTCAGCCTGAGATAAAGAGTTTAATGGCCAGTGCAGCATTCAGGAGTGAGTACATCCTACAAGACGCAAGAGCTCAGCTCTCTGGGCTTTGTTGTGGAAGGTGAGTGGCTACTCCTGAGTCCTTGTGATGTCCTTTACCGTGCATGGTACATATGCAGCCTGGACAGATACTATGCCAAAGGCTTACTCTCTAAGCTACCCATTCAGTATAATTTAAAGGTTAAATTGACCGAGCTGAGAAATCTAGGTGAAATTTCAGGCTTTATGAACATAGGACTATTTCTAATACCCTTGCATGAGGCAGGGTGCTGATGGTTTCTTGGAAAAAATGGTTTGCTTGGATAGATTTAAGGAAGTTGAGTAAGAGCAGGATACCACTGGAGGCAGATTCTTAGAAACGTAAGGAAGGCTGAATCAAGGCAAAGGGTCAATGATGTCAGTGTGTTTATGTGTATGTGTGTGTTTGTCCTTTGTTGCCTGAAGAAAACCATGCCGTCAGAGAAATGATGACATGACTTGCACTTGACTTTGTTTTGAGTGAGGGAGGGCTGTGTAGGTCACCAGCCTCACTTCTCCAGAGCCATCTGAATCCAGTGACCAGATATTCATCAGTATGACTGCAGATGACCCAGGATGAGGCAATTGGGGTTAAGTGACTTGCCCAAGGTCACACAGCTAGTGAGTGTCTAGTGTCTGAGGTGAGATTTTAACTCAGGTCCTCCTGACTTTTGCACTGGTGCTCTATCCACTGCACCACCTAGCTGCCCGATGACAGCGTAAAGATTACAAGGAGGTGAAGGAAATGTTCTTAATGTCAAAGATAAGAGGATTGGGGGAATTGAGGGGGAGGTTAGGAGAATGGAGGGGAATAGGGTTCTGAGAAGCAATAGAAATCTTACCAACCCTTTTTTTCCTTTGAGATGGCAGCCTCAGTAAGAAATAGAGAAACCAGATGTGTGTGATGGCTCAGTAATTCCATGTTAGTCACTATATTAATCCTCTCTAGAGATTGGCATTAGCTTAGCTTTAGCACCAGGCTAAATAAACATAACAGCTCTTTGTAGTAGAGCTTCTTTGCATAGCAGCTGTATATAACATCTGTATTCTTATTGCCAGCTCTCTTTATACCACTTTCAAAATGAGCTCAGCTTTCCCACCTTCCATTTAGCTGGACCAGGCATATTTCCCCATTTACTGTCAGCGATAAGAAGAAAGATCTCATTTTGATTGCCAGTTGGCGTGGAGAGTAATGCCCAGTAATTGACAAAGATTGCTTAGTAGCAAGGAAGAAAGATACACTGATTAGCAGGCATCTTCTTTTATATTGCATTTAACCTGTACTTTCTCTCTCTCTTTTTTTTTCAATTTTCCTTTTACCTGGGCCTTCCTAGGATTGGCTCACAATTCTTTTCTATTCCTTTTACTTTGTGAAAAATAGGAGACATACAATCAAGACTCCATAAAGGAGAAGTCAACAACCACACAACTCCCTAGAAGTCATTTCATAAAGTCTGAAGGCTTAAGAGCTATGTTACAGAGAGATGCTCAACTACCCCAAAACAGAATTTGCTTCACATCATATTTAAATGTAACCTTTGACCTAGGTGTCAATCTCCTGAGATGCTCAAGGCTTACACCATTATCCCTTCTTTGGATTACTAGATTAAATGTTCATTATTCTGTTTTTTTACCTTCATTACCAGATTCAGAGTTATGGTGCATTTTTTCCCCAGAAGAATTGCATTTACTCCCTTTTTTTAAAGAATGCTTTAAAAAATTGCACTGTTAGAAAAAAATATGGGTTAAAATGCATTTTTCATGTCCTTTCATGCTCTATTGATTTTTTTCTCTCATTTTTCTTACAAAAGAAAGTTTTAATGCAGTTTTCAGAGAAAAATGTAGTCAGCAGTTGCTTCTTCCCCAAGAGTAAAAAAAAAAATGGGCACCTTGTTTAGGAATGCATCAGAATGAATTTATTTTCTGAAGGAGTGTTTAATGATGAGACCCTATCAGGCCCAGAAACTACCACCTTTCTCATCGGTTATTTGAAAAGAAGCCCCAGGGTGTTTAACTCTCCTTTGACTGCAACTATGTGGTAAAACTTAACTATTCAAGGGAAGTGGGTTGATATCCCATTGGCCATAAAAATCTGAAAATGAAGACTGTTTTTAAAGACTATCTACTTAGAAAATATCTATCATCTATCTGTCTATCTATCTATCTATCTATCCATCCATTCATTTCTGTATCCAACATCACCATAGTACCCAAATGTTTTCATGTATGTGCTGTATCCTTATCCATATTTTACAGATGAGGAAAAGAAGTCACCAAGAGGTTCAAGTTCATGTGGGAAATGAATGGCATCTGATTAGGGTTGAAGACCTTTCTCCTCTTTCTTAGATAGTAATTGTAGGGGCGTCTCTCTTTCCTGCTCCTTATTTGTATTTTCTGTCCAGTCACAAGTGCTAAGTAGACTTTCAACAATATTCAACCTAATTCTCTCTGTCATAAAAACATACTTGCTCACTATTCACAGGGTTATAGAAGCCAAGTAAAGTAGAGAATTGAGGCAATTTTCCAAGTACGTAGTTCAAGCCAAAAAAAAAAGTGTTTTCATCCAAAACATTTAGATTATTGCTGCTGAAGTACCATTACCCTTGAATTATATGCCTAATTCATATTTTTTTGTATCCTACCAATGAGGGAATTTGTTTTACTTCCTTGTACATGCTTATAATGGGTCTTTTTTTTCTTGATTTCTCAATGGTGAGGGAAGTAGGAGGGAGAGAATATACACCCCCAAAATAAAATGAAATAGAATTTTTAAAAGTTATTTGTCTAATTTCTCCAATTTCCCACTTAATTTATCTAGTATGGTATGAGTACATATATATATGAAAGAATTGTTTCCTAAACCAGGTCTATAGAATTGCTTTGAAATCATAGACAATGGCTCCAGATTGTTAAAACTTGAAATTCTACTTTATTTAGCATGAGGGCCCACTTTGTTTCTCCTTGTACTCGGTACTGAGTACAGGCAAAGGGCCAGTTGCCACAGTGAACAGATTATAAGGAGGTGAAGGATGTGCTCTGAAGGTCAAGGATATGAGGTTCTGATTCAGTAAGAAATAGCCAAACCCTCATTTCCAGCACCCTCTTTGAAAAGAAAGTCTGGAAAGTAAGACAGGAAGACCTGAGTTTGAATCCTGCCACAGACAACTTACCGGTGGCATGACCCCAAAAAAGTCATTCACCTCTCTGAATCTCATTTTGGTCATTTGTAAAAATGGAAATGATACTAGAACCTACCTCAGAGTTCTTGTAATTGTCACATGCGATAGTTTATATAAAGTCATTTGTCAACCTTAGAGTATTATATAGGGGTCCCAAAAGTCTTAATACATTTTTTTATGTTTTAAGTATTAAAACTGTATTAAGACTTTAGAATACTATATATTATGTATGAGTGTATATATGTATATATAATATGTATGTATACACATGTAAGTACCTCTTTTTATATACTAATATACGCATACTATACATGTTATGTATATAGGTTGACAAATTGTCAACCTTATACAAGTGCTGTATATGTAAACATATACCATATATAAGTATTGTGTATATGTGTACATATATAAGTATCTCAACTCATGTTATTATGTTTTTCTATTAAGTATGCTATGTTTCTATCAAGTTGCTATGTTTTACTATTATAGTATATATTATAATACATACATAGTATATATATAACATTATAGTATATACGTTCATGTGATTGTATATGCACATGTTCACGTGTATGTATGTAGGAATGTATGTGTGTATGCCTGTATGCAGCACATATAAAAGTTCCTTTTGGAAGCTAAACCTCTGCTTCCCAGTAAGGAAACTCCCCCTCTCTCAAAGCACACCAGCTTTGCTGTGAGACTTTTAGGTTTAGAGAGTTAGTTGCCTGGGGCACTGAGAGCTCAAGGGACTAGCCCAGAGGCACTCAGCCAATAGATATTAAGGATGAGACTTCTTGACTTCTAGATTGTCTCTCTATCCACTATACTACACTGCCTCTTACTATATCACCATTTTGTTGTTCTCATTTTGAACCCTATCAGATAGAAACGGGTCTCAAAAAGTCACTTTCCCATTATTCTTTTTCGCTTGATCCTCCATAGACAATTGCACAGATGAATAAAATAACTGCTCTTTAATTGGAAAAAAGGATGTAAACAAAACTAATATGGAAATATGTTTTGCATGATTGCACATGTATGACCTATATCAAATTGCTTCCTGTCTCAAGGAGCAGAGAGGGGAAGGAGAGAGGGAGGGAGAGAAGTTGGATTTCGAAATTTTTAAAAACGAATGTTAAAAATTGTTTTCATATCTAACTGGGAAAAAATAGAATCTTATATTAAAAATAAGATTGTAAACATATCCTCCGTGTGCTCACTGAATGTGCCCCCGGTAAAGCTCCAGGAGCGAACAGAACAACAATATGAGGTAATGATATGTACTTCATATCATCCCCTAGTGATCTTGATCTCCTTTGCTAGTTCTCCGTATTTTGAAAATCTTCTTGGTCCATGAAGCTTAGAGATAATAAATATCTTGTGCAGTGACATCTATTAAAAACATTGTTCTTAAGTTTTAATGAAGGCATAATTATTGCTGTTGTGTTGTTGGTATCATTACCATAGTTTATATCTAACACTTCCACTTCCAGTCTGACCTGAAAGTGCCAAGACACCAGAAAGATTTCTTTCAGACCAACTTTGCATATGTGAGTCAAATTTTCTTGCACCTCCAGAGAAAGGTTCAGGTGTAATTCAACTGTTGACTGACTCTCCAGTGAGAGAGAACCACTCTCCCTTGTTGACCCATGCTGCTTGCTGTCAGTTAAGAGGCATCTCACAGCTCTTTCCCAGTCAATAGTCTCTTAGCAGATCTGGACATCTGCTCCTCTTCCTACATTCTGAATATCTGCCAGGCTTCCTATCAGCAAGGGGTCCCCAGCCTTCCCTGCTCTGGCCAGGAGCCACAACCTACTTTTCTATTCATGCAAACTTGAGCAGTCATGGAGGGGATGGTATCTCATCCCTTCCTTATTTATTTGTCTGTTTCACTGGCTGCTGGTAATAAGGCCTGTTTAATTGACCTGGTGTCAGAGTCAGTGAATTAAAGCTTTCTGTGATCTTAGACAAGGATTGAATCAATCACATATGTGGTGTTCTGCATTGGGAGAGCAAGACACTGTTTCTTGTTCCCCAGATGGAAATATGCCCAGATTGGGTGTGTGTAAACCAATTGTCTGGATTATTTAGGTAAGATCACATTTGGAATCTGAATTATCTAGATGCTCAGCAAATGTGGACCTAAACCCAGCACGGTTTTTACATGTAGTAGCATCAGGCAAGAAGGAAGAATTATTCTGAAGTGAATTTAATAGTGATCTGCTGTCATTAGAAAGAAAAATATGGAACTGAAGAACCATAGATTTAGAAACAGAAGGGACCTCTGAGGTCATCTAAATCTATATGCCATGCCCACTCCCATTTTAACAGATGAGGAACTGACCAAGAGATGTGTCAAGTGACTTACCTAGGGTTACACAGGTAGGATTCTTCTGACAGAATGTTGTTCTCCAAGCTGAACTCTGATATAATCTTCCATAGCCTCAGCAAAGAGACATCTCCAGTTATATTGGGAAGCTTACTTCTCCTATGTGTTCTGAGTAACATTTACATTAGAAGCAACGCCTCCAGTTTCCATGATATGGCATCACAGGGCCTAGGTAAGGCCTTGTCTCCATCAATTGTAGAGGAAACCATTGTAGGGTTTCACTGTCAACTCAGAGAATTTATATTTATTTTTTCAATCAGTGATAGCAACTGACTTCCAGGGCATGACAAGAATTTGTATTCTGTGCTTGCCACATGTTCATGATTATATTTATAGACAACATGTTGTCCTTACTTATGAAACCCATAGCCGTGAAACTTATCTGCATTGAGATATGGGGTGGGAAAATTCTAGAACCTTTATATATAGAAAAGAAGGTTGTGTCTGGGTGGTGGTGAGCCACTCTTGACTATTTCCATCAATGACTGCACCTAAGAGAATGAGGCTCAACCGTCACCAGAAAAACTTGTTAGTTGCTGTTCACTTGTTTCAATCAAGTCTGACTCTTCCTTCATGCTGGTCAGGGATTTCTGCACAAAGCCATTGGAGTGGTTTGCCATTTCCTTCTCCAGCTCTTTTTCAGATGATATAAAGAACTGCCTTTTCTTATTCCTTTTTTTGTTTTTCTCATTGACTATAAAAATGTATGCATTAATTGGTATGCCATTATTTTTTACAGTTAAGTGCAGAGGTTGAATGAGGCAAAAATGACCTGTCCAAGGTCATGTAACTAGTTCATAACAGGGCTAAAATTCAAATCTGTGCCTTCCTAATTCTTAGATCAGAGCTTTCTTACTAGAGTACAGTCACCTCAGCTTGATTTGACCACAGGGAGACCCTTTGCAACCTTTTTGTCTGGCTCTTTTCCAACACAGGGAGCTGATTCATGGGGGACGATAATTCTTTGGTACTAGCAAATGCATTTCTCCTTATATGGTGACTGTGCCATTCATAGACTAGATTATAGTTCACGTAAGTAGTTCCACAAAGTGTTAACTAGGTAGATGGGTAGACAATTACATAGAAGGAGATCTATAGTGGAGTGCCCTAGGTTCTTCTCCTTAGTCCATGCTGGCTTTATTAATAACTTACAGTGGAAAATGTGCTGTTTGTGGAGTTTACTTATGAACTAAATGACCCTGTGCAAGCCATTTAATTACACTGAGCTGACATCGGTAAAACAGACATCATAGTGCTTGTACTAGATACATTACAGATTTACTATAGAGAAAGTGCTTTGAAAATATTAAAGTACTATATAAATGAAATTGATATTATTTTAAAGGCGTTGGTAGCATATTTATCAAATGCTGCAGAGAAGATGAAGTTGAGATGAATGGACAATGTACTCACTAGTTAAAAGATCTGGACACAATGAACTGGTAAAAATTAATAAGAAACTAAATGGGGTAAATATAAAACCCTATACCAAATGTGACCTTCTAGCTCCTTGGGTGTGACCTTTTGACTGAGTCCAAGTTTTACAGAATAAATTCTTTAATTAAGGGGATTTGTTCTGTGAAATTTGGATTCAGTCAAAGGGCCACACTTGAGGACCTAGAGAGCCACATGTGGCCTCAAGGCTATGGTTCCCCATCCCTGAATTAAAGAGTTCATAATACAATGAAGCAGTGAAGTGGCACAATAGATAGAGTGCTAGCTGTTGAATTACAAACACCTGAGTTCAAATCCAGCCTCAGACACTGACTAACTGCATGACCTTGGGCCAGCCAATTCGCCTCTGTCTGCCTCAGTTTCCTCATCTGTAAAATGAAGATGTTAATATCATGTGCCTCTCAGTGTTGTTGTGAGAAAAATACTAGATATTTATAAAGTGCTTTGCAAATCCTCAAGTACCATAAAAATGCTTGCTCTTATAATTATTAATATGGCAGCTGAAGGGGCTACATTAATAGAGCTATGCTATCTGGAGCAAGGGAGATGACAATCCCCCTATATTCTACTCTGACCAAGCCATACATATTACATTGTGTCTAGTTCTAGGAAGCATATTTTAGGGACAATGTTGTTAAGCTGGAATATATTTTGTGAAGAGCAACCAATATGGTGGGATGTATGAGGATTGGTTGAAGGATCTAGAGATGTTTGACCTAGAAAAGAGATTTCATATATATTCATATATAGCTATATGACATATATAACATTTGAAAAGGACTTGCTCTGCTTGGCATTAAAGGAAAACCTAGAACCAACTGGTAAAGTTATATCAAACTCAACATAAGGAAAAAATTCTAACTAAATATATATGTATATATGCATATGTATAAAACAAACAAACAGAATAGGGATGAGGATGGTAGAAAGCGAATCCCAGAGTTTAAGCAGAGGCTCAGTGATGCCTTGTTCAGAATGTTCTAAACAGGATTCATTATTTGGGTAGAGGCTAGTCTAGATGCCCCCGGGTTCCATTTAACCTCTAGAACCCTATTGTTCTATCTATTTCTTGGGCAACCCTGAAAACTGACCCTTTGTTATACATGAATAACAGAAAATAATGTGCTTTCTTAATCTATTTTGGTTAACTGTTACCCTACTGAACTGCCAGGATACAATGGGTTGAACAGGTGGGCAGAAGAAGCCCAGTTTGAGGGATGTTATTTCTAAACATAAAGTCACTTGGCAAATCCTGAATTTGTTCGTCCCTCCACTGAAGTTGAATAGCACAAGTCTATCCCATCCATCTCTGGGGAATTAGAGATTTAATTTCAATTTCACCTCTAAGCCTTTGCCCATTTCTAACAACTTGCAATATAGGGACAGGATTCCCCATGGGATGCCATGTTTCTTCTGGAACTGTTCATTTCATTCATAATCACATTGTGTTATTATGTTTTCCGTGCTCCATTCTATAGATCATTTTTATTATGTGGATACAAACTCTTTGATATTGTAATTGTGAAGTACATATTATGAAGACAAATGCATTGGGCATAATGAAAATGGATTGCCAATAAAAGTTGAAAAACAATGAAGTATTTTTTTAAAGCTAAACCTCATTCACAGCACTGTCACTTTGAACACTTGAAGGAAGGCCCTTAGATGAAAATGGCTTATTTTTAGTCTAATGTTGATAAAGGTTTGACTTTGGTAGCATCTTAATTATCTGATAAAAGCCAGAATCCGACGCCTTTGCTCACCTCTAACATCTAATGCTTTCTTGATGGTGTTAAAGTTATTGCTAGGGCTCCTGAGAGAGAAAGAAGTGATAGTTGCATTGTATTTCCTGGCTATGGATTAGAGTTTAAAAGAGTCACTTGGTTTCGTTTCAGTAAATTACAAAACTGATGGATTGCCTCTAACAGATCTATTTCATATATATATATATATATATATATATATTTATACACACACATATATATATACACACATACATATACACATACACACATACATACACACACACACCTGTGTGTGTGTGTGTGTGTGTGTGTGTGTATATACATATATATATAGTTATCTGTCCCATTTGAACATGGTGCCACTAACAGGGTGACTTCCAATACTAGGTCTATTATTAACACCCAGCTATGAACTGCTTGTCATGCTCATGGTAAAGGATGGTATCGTGTTTGACACATGGTTTGTATTGGCTGTTGCTTCTTGTTTTATTCCAGACTGGAGGAAAGAGGTGTGCATGCGTGTGCGTGTGTGCATGTGTGCATGTGTGTGTGTGTTCATCCTTCGTTGCTGAAGAAGGCCATGCCATCAGAGAAATAATGACATAACTTGCACTTGACTTTGTTTTGAGTGAGGAGGTCTGTGCAGGTCACCAGGCTCACTTTTCCTCCAGAGTCATCTAAATCCAGTGACCAGATATTCATCAGGATGACTGGAGATGACCCAGGATGAGGCAATTGGGGTTAAGTGACTTGCCCAAGGTTATGCAGCTAGTGACTGTCTAGTATCTGAGGTGAGATTTGAACTCAGGTCCTCCTGACTCCTGCACAGGTGCTCTATCCACTGCACCACCTAACTGCCCAAGGAAGAGTTAGAAACATAAGGGAGGGTAAAGTAGGAAGGGGAGAGTAGACTCCTAAACTTTTAGAGTTTCAAGAGAACTTAGAAGTTATCTAGTTCAACCTCTACCTAGTTGTCTTCAGAGTAGCTTGTTTTGTCCAGGCCTTGTACCCTAAGGGCTAATTAGTCTACATGATGTAAATGATTTAAAGGGCATATGTAAACCTTAGTCTTAGAGACTGGAGTGGGCATAGGCTATCTCATTTCATATATAAACTGGCATTAAGATGGGAGGATAACTTTTCAGATTTGAGAAGTTGTTTATTCCTACATTGATTTCAAATCTCTTATCATCCTAGTCATAATCCTAATTATATTGGAACTAGGCAATGTCATAGGATCATGGAAGCATCAGAACTTTGTGGAGGTCATCTAGTTTAATCCCCTTAAGTTTCAAATAAGGAAACTGAGGTTCGAAGAAGCGACTCAGCTTCCTGAAGACCACATAGACTGTAAGTGACACTGTCCCTCCTAAAATGGAGATCTTTCAGCTGAACATTATATCCCATAATGAAATGTGCAGCCCCTAGCATATTGCCTTGTACAGAGAAGAGAGAAGTGAAGTATACCACAAAACTCCTGAATTGGCCAAATGAGCATCCCTCTTCTAGGTAAACTGAAATGTCAACTATCCCTTGTGTGACTTTTTCCTAAAGGAAGAAGTAAAGAGGAAGCCTAGCCATATAGCCCTAGGAAATCTACTGGATGTCCTGGTATCATAGGAATTTGCCCAACATGCTCTGTGGTGATCTTCTACTCCTGACTGGAAAAGATATTAAGCCAAGACAGTTGTGAACCCAGCAGTTGTGATACATTTGGTAGTAAGTGAGGAGGTTTTATTCTAAAAGCTGCCCCTCAATAAGGAGAATGCATTAGTTTTAAATAAACATTGAATGGAACATTTTATAAGGTTGACTTAATTCCCACATTAAGAAAATAATGCCCAGACCCATATGGCTAATTCCTTCCCAAAATGTTTGTTTGCCTTGATGTAGACCTAGCTTGAAAACAAAGAGTCTAGCCTAGTTTCACTATCCAAATGGAATGGAATGCAAATGAGCTAGATAATGGTGAAAAGTACATTTGCTTTGAAAATTCTTTTGGGTGCAATCATGTGAAGCAGTAGTACTGAGATTGTTGATTCTTAGCTTTGTGGCTGTGTGGTAATGTGAGCATGTAATTTTTTAGCCTGGAAATGATTTACATTTTACTAAAACTCTCCTCTCAACCATTTTTTGATAGTTTTTGTTGCTGTTTTTGGAGAACTCCTAGAGCTTAGTGGTTTAGCCAGTTCAGAGAAATCAGGTGTCAGAACTGTCTACTTCTCTTCCTCATCTCAGCTGGCATCACATAAATGAACATAGAGCTAGGATTTAGCTAATACCCTTTGCCCAAAGATAAATACTATAGTTGGAAGTAGGTAAAAAGGAGGTGGATAAGCACTCTGGTCACCCTTGGTAAAAGAGGTGGGGAATGAGGGCCATTAGTCAACAATTTGTCAAACTGATATATGTGTGTGTGTGTGTGTGTGTGTATATATATATATATATATGTATGTATATGTATATACACATATATACACACATACATGTGTATGTACATATACATATATGCATGTATGTTTATGCATGATAAATTGGAGATAATAGACGAGGGAAAGTACTAATCTTAAGGTGGATTGGGAAAGACTTAGTAGAAAGTTGGATTTTAACTGGAACTTGAAGGAAGCCAAGGAGAACAAGAGATGGGATATATGGGGGAAGGGGAAGGGTTAAATTTCAGTGCAGGCAAACTAAGCTAGAGAAATCAGGCTGCAAAAGGGAATTTTTAAAATCTGAATAAATCCTTTTATGTGTCTAAATGACTAAGACCAACCCAATGATTATTATATTTCCAAAGCAAAACTCAGTAATTTTCTGTTTCCTGGACACATAGAGATAACTTCTTTCTAAAATCACATCCTTGTTCAGTTCCTAGGATCAGCATATAATTTCAGAATTTTCAACTAGATTGGTTCTTATCAAGTTTGGTGCCACACTGAATTGAGTGATGAAACTGGAATCAGGAAGACCCGAGTTTGAATCTTGCCTCAGACATTTATTAGCTATGTGAATCCCAGGTAAATCATTTAACTGCTGTGTGCCTCTATTTCCTCATTTGTAACATGGGGACGATAATAGCACCTACCTCCTGGGGTTTTTGGGAGGATCAAATGAGGTAGCATGTAAATTACTTTGCAAACTGAAAAGAGCTTTATAAATGCTACCATTATTAAGTTTACAGGTCAGAAAGCTGAAGGCCAGAAAGGGCAGAAAGATTAAGTGATTTACCAAGGGGTCACAGAATTTGATTCAGAGGAAAGAACATTTCATCTGGAATCAGTCACAAATTCTGTTATTTTTACTACCTAAGGTAACCTTGAGCAAGTCATTTCACTTCTTGTCCTCAGTTTCCTCATCTGTAAAATGAAGAGGTTAAAGAAAATGAGTTCTGTGATCTAAGCCCCTATCCCTGAACTACAACCCATTGATCTTTCTCCTACAGCACACACATAGTCCCAATACATAGACAGAGGTAAGATGATCTGATTCCTACTCGACTGGGGGCAGCTTGTCCTTGAGTAGACCAAGAAGTCCCAGGGAGCCTTCTTCTGGGCATAAGTCATTTCACTCCTTTAGCTTTTAGTACGTTGAAAAATAATTTTCCATGGGCTGGTAATTATATAAAAATTGCTTTTGCTTTAAACAAGAATTATGCCTGAACCTTTTGAGCAGGAAGAAAAATGTACAGAGGGAATCATTAATTTTGAATAAAAACGCTTCCCTTCTTACAACCAACGAGGGGGAAAAATGCAAAATTGGTGTTTTCCACAAACAACCCAATGTTGCTCCCCAATCTGTTTGTTTGATCTATTATCCAGTCACCCAAAAAAGTTGAATGTCTTGTTTGGCCTGAACCTGACTTTTATTCTTTGCTCTCTACCTATTTTTTAAGGACTGTGTTATATGCATATCCCAGACTTCATTTGCATCACATTAAAGTAAAACATTTTAAATTTCTTCACAGTAGAAGTAAATCTGACAGACTTTATGAAGCTATTATACCTGCAGGTATTTTATACTTTTAAAATACATTCTTGTCAAGCTATCTTAATTATATTATTATATGTACTTTTGAACTTGTATCCACTATTCTGTGATATATTATGCTTTTGACAGAGCCGTCCTGAAAAGCTACAATTTATATCAACGTTCTGTGGCTGAACAAAGATGTATCTGTTATGGATTCAGGGGAAATTTATTAATTTGCACACTGGAATGCATAGCCATTGATGAAACAAGGCAAACTTAATTTTCCATTCAGGTGATTATTAGAGGAAAAACATTACACGTTGCTCTTGTGGGGCTACTAGTAGACTGAGTTATTTCAGAGCTCCAAGCTGGTTAATAGCTCAGCACCTTATAAGTTGGAACCATGCCTCCTGCCCAAACACCTGAAAGGACTCACGGAGCTAAGCTACCTTTCAGCCTACCATGAGCTGTGGCTTGGGCATTATTCAGCACTCCAAGAAAATGAATAGCTGAGCAGTGTCTAATTTGCTTTCTCATTTATATTCAACACCATCCTGGTAGCACCAAGTAGAGAAGTGCTCACACTCATGAACAGAGGAGATGAAAACAAGGCTGGAGCCTGAGAGAAAAAAAATCCAAACCAAAACAAAAAGTGATGTTTTATAAAACTACAAGACACACACACACACACACACACACACACACACACACACACTGAAAGTCCTTAGCAGGCTGGGAAATTTGAGTTATCATCTTCCTAAGAAAAAAGCAAAAAGCAAAGCAAAGACCACACACATATGTATATGTGTGTATAAATATAGAGGCAGGAATGCATAACCATTGTTGAGCAAAGCAACCTTAATTTTCCATCCAGGTGATTCTTCAAAAAAGGTCTAACATGCAAATGAAAATGTGACCAAATAAATTAGCCCTTAGTAATAGATCAGAAGGATGGGCATTTATTCAAAGAGAGAGAGAGTGAGAGAGAAAGAGAGAGAGAGATACATATAGATATACACACATGTATGTATACATGTATATACATACATACAAAGACAATTGAAATTACTTTAATGTCTGTACATATACAGACCCTGTTGATATGCAATAAGCTGGGCTGAAAACTGATTGGAGGAAGAGAGAAGGCTCAATTGCATTTAGTAAATTGTGCAGTGCTTTCAATGATCCTAAACTGTTCCATGTTATCAAAATCCACGCAGTGTCACTTGAAAAAATAGTGTGGTAAAAAGGTAAACCTTTGTTACCAAGAAAAGTTTGGGCTCCTTCAAATCATTCCAAATGAAGCACCAACTCTGGCAGGTCTTAAAAAATTAGAATGGCTTCAAATAAGGATGCAATAATGGACAGTGTTTTTATCATCTGGTGAACAGCCTAGTTAAAAAAAAAAACTGTAGTTGGAAGACCTGAGTTTGAATTCCCCCTCTTGACATTTACCAGTCATATCACTTTCTGCAGGTTATTTAAACTTTCTCTTCTTCAGTTTCCTTAACTGTAAAATGACAAAGTTAGACTTCATGGCTTCTCATGTCTTTTCCAGCTCTAAATCTCAAATTATAGATTTGATTCCGTCCCCAGTTAAACATTGCACTCAATTCTTTGACCATCTATATAGTATCTATCTAAGATAAGTGTATTAATGTACCAGTTCTAAGAACTATTCAGTCAAATTGTGTATCATAGTCAGGATAATAGACATTCTTCATCCACTTGATTTTTCATGTGTGAATAGTCTGCCAAATTCTTTTGAAAAATTATAGCCCTTATTTTGAAGACTGCAGTTTTGAAGGACCTGATGAAATCGGAATGTCATTCACAAGCAGGAACATCTGGAGGAATCCACACTCTAAATTTCTAGAGAATCCATTTTCTGTTTGGACTCTGTTCTAGTCAGCCCCCATGACCGTAGTAAGCGCCTTTGGCCATCATATGACTCCCTAATTCATTTCTTGAATGAGGCAAACAAAGTTATCTCTGTTGTTACATCTCTCAAGGAATCTTATATGATTTTCAACAAATGAATGCGATACCATGTTGGAACAGAATTTTTAAGCTGGTATTTTACTCTATGGAATCAACTGTTTTTTTGAAATCAACAAATGATAAACACAACAGAACAACTTTTTTCCTTTGCATCATTTGGCCCACAGTTTGCAAACTGAAAAGGTGCTTGCAAATTCTTTTTTCAAGGATGTAATCAATATATGAGTATTCTAAATGGATATTCTAAGTACTTTGCAAAGCTGGGAAAATAGGCATATGGATTAAAATTTCTTAATATTTTTTCAATTGCCTTTTGTAGGTAATAATAAGATCCATGATTTGATATCTTCTTCTTTTTTAGATATACTCAATTGTTCCCTCAATGTCCTCAAAATTGTGTTCCCTCAAGCATAGACCTTCCCTTTGGTTTAATTTATCTGTCATTCCTGTCCTTATTTTCCTTTATACCCCTGCTACATCCTTGTACACCATGCCACAGACTAATACTAGAGCCCAAATGTGAGAGTGTTTCTGTACAAAGACTTAGAGAACTTAACAGATCTTTTCCATTTTTCTTCCTTTGGTTGTCTTTTCAATTGTGTCCTTAAAGGTTTCATGACTAATCTGGTTTAGGTTTATAGATTTAAAGCTGAAGTAGCAGGATCATCTAGTACATGTAGACCTAGAGTCATTTTGTTAATTGGGTCTGTAATCAAGATTTTTGTAAATTTAGTTTTTTCTCCTCACTTGTTCTCACTATTTTATGAAGCAATAATGTTCATGATTCTGCATTATCCTTCTCAATAAGATTTTATATTCTAAGCCAGTATTGTTTGGCTTCCATATCTCTCCATTTACAATGAAAGCCAAATGTTTGCTGGATAAGGTCACTTCTAGGTTCTCTGAATGTTCCTCATTATGACAATTTACTTACTTTGGTTAAAGTTCCTTAGATAATAGTGATCATTTTCATTGATGTCTCTTCTTTTATCCACATTACATATTTCAGCATTAACAATTTATTTAAAAAGTTCATATTGAAATTGCCTCAATTACATATCACATCTTTTCATTTTTATTCTTTCTAATTTGTTACTGGTCTTTATTTTTACTCTAAAAGTCTATGGTCTGATTAAACACAGACAGAAAACTTGCAAAAGACATATTGGAAAAAAGTAACTTTCTGTCTCTTGAAATATGATCAATTTCAATTAAAAAAAATTTTATTGCTCCTTATCATGTCCAGTGTTTTCTGAATTTCTCTTCTTGAAGAAAATATTCATTATGTAGTTAGTATTATGTATAAATGTTCATAATGAATCCTTGATACATAATGCATAATTTCTTCAAGAAAAGTGTACATATATGTGTGCATATATACACAAGTGTATATATACATACATTTATGCACGTGTGTGTATATACACCCATACATACATATACATACACACATATCAGCTAAGTGGTGCATTGTATAGAGTGCTAGGCCTTGAGTTAGAACTCATTTTCCTGAGTTCAAATCTGGTTTCAGACATTTACTGGCTTTGTGACCTTAGAGAAGTCACTAAACCCTATTTGCCTCAATTTCCTTATCTGTAAAATGAACTAGAAAAAGAAATGGTGAACCACTCCAGTATCTCTGCCAAAAAAACACTAAAAGGGGTCACAAAAAGTTGAACAAGACTGAACAACAAAGATATTACCAATAAACCTTAATCCTCTTCCATTTGTCCACGTTTACATGGAGAGCTCCAAGAATCACAGTATAAGTTGATTTAATTTGGAGGAAGGGCCAAGCTCTTTATGCAATTTCTCTGTTTCCTCATTCTCTATAACAGTTGTAGGCATGTAGGCTGCAGTTATAGTCATTGTCTCTGTAGCAGATGCTTCATGAGCACCGTGATAGTAGATAACCAAGTGTCTCATGAACTCTTTCACCATTTTAGGATGTTTGTAAACCACAACATATTCTCAATGCTTTCTCCAGTACCAAATCCACTTGTTGGTCACAAGCCAAAAGGATTACACATTGAGAATATGTTAAGCTTCACAAACATCCGAAAAATGGTGAAATAACTGGCATCTTTAGCCCCTTCTAACAGTCTGGTGTCATCACTGTGGAAGCAGAGGAATGGAGGCACAGGCTGGAGAATTATTTTTCATTTTTCTTTCTTTCATCGGATACCATAGTAGTAAAATAATTAATCACTAAATGACTAGCCTAATAGTAATGAATCTCTCTCTCCTTGCTTAGCTAGACTAGTCCTCAGAAAGTAGATATAGCCTTTTACCAGAACCATAATAGAATCCTTCATACTGTGGCAGAATTTGTCATGTTTTGCACCATATATCTTAATCTTCAAGAACCCAGGATCACCTCCATAACTAAGGAGGTGTCCTTAATAAGGGTTTTATGGAGTCCAACTTTGTTTCCACAACTGCAAATTATAAATTGAATGTTAATTATATAGAAAGGTATTATTGTTAACCTTATATGGAGTGAGGAGAATCGCTTGTCTTTCCTACAACTGATCTCTCATCCTAGAAGCTATATGGCCCAAACACAGGCAGCAGGTTGGGAACAGCCTATGAATGTTGATGATAATGCTTCCTAAATGCCCTGGATGACAATATACAGCTGCTTTAGGAGCTTCAAAAGAGCCTATTTGGAATCAATTGTGCTTTAGGCATCATCCACTCTCATTACAGAGGGAGTTCTCATCACAGGCTCTCTTTCCCTTTGGCTCCAGTTTCAACTACTTTCCAATTCAATTCAATAATGCATTTCAACCTCCATGAGTCTAATATCCAGGTATTACATGGAGCTGGTTGCTTCTTGCCTTTTGAGATTAAGTACACCAACTTTAACCTGAGACTGGAAAACTCCAGTTGCATCCTATTTCCTTAACCTAGGTTTCTTCTTCCTCACAGTCAAAAACCAAAAAGATATAAGGGAGAGATGAATAGAAAGTTGAATTCAACCTGATTTGCATTATGGACCCCTTTGGTAAACTGATTGTAGGCTCCTCTAAAGGATAATGCTTTAAATTGCATAAAATAAAATACTAATTATAAAAGAAACCAATTATATTGAAATAGTTATAAAATATTTTTTTAAGTTCAGTAACTCAGATTAAGAAAGCTTGGACTGGATTATCTTTAAGGTCCCTCCTAGCAATAAAGGTTTGTGATTCTAGCAGGTTGTTTATCTATAAAACTAAGGGATTGAGCCAGATGGATCTCTATCGTCCCTTCTAGCTATGATTTTCTGATTCTATATCTCTAACTAATCTGGAGTTGGAGAAGGAGAGGAAAAATGAAGGAAAAAAACTCACAAGTGTTGCACCCACACATATAGATAGTGCATCCTATGTACCATGTTTTCAGGCTCCTCTTCATCTTTTTAATTTGTTAGGAAGTTTGGAGTTTAATTTGTTAGGAAGTATTGTAGCCTGAGAGCAGGCTACAATATTTGGACTTGATACCCATTTGGCATAAGGGTGGGAAGGGATATGAAGATAGGCTCTGATAGTATACTCTTAAGTTTTCTGTCTGCTTCTTTAATAATAAAAGGTTGAAACTCACCCTTTTTTCTCTGCAACTTTCTTAGAGGATGAGTTCAAATAGATAGGAAGCTATAAGCTGACTTGGCAAAGAAGTGGAGGGGGGGCAAACATCTGTCTTGCAATTTGGGGCCTGCCAAGACTGGAACAGCCAGTCTCATCAAAACCAGGAGAATCCCATTTGTGAGGGATGGTGGGAGAAAAGGAAGCCTTGAGAGTTGTGGCCTAGTTCTTTTTATATTCCATGCATACCAGCGAAATTCTTGAGCTATCCATCTTTCATAACTTGGCTCTTACTTCGTAACTAGCCTGCCTTTTTTCTAGGCATACATTTCCTTGATAACATCCCTTATTCCACTTCATCCATGGGAAATATACTGCAGCTTTCTTGCACTTAGCACATGTCCCTCCATTGCTTTTAGCCTAAGTAGTATCAAGTGAGACATAAAACAAGGAGATATATGATCACCAAGAAGTTTCCTGCTGTCATAGGTTTTCTGCATGGAGTTGAAATTGAAGGAATGAGGTCTTTAAGAGATTCCAATTTGTGAATTATATTGCTCTTATATTTCATCGTCCTAGAATAGTATGGGACCTCCTCAATAATATTCATAATTGCTCTTACAAGAGTAACCTAATAATCTATACTGGAATAACTAGGAAGAAGAAAATATCTAATGTTCAGATTACAATATTTAGTTGAATGACTAGCCATTGAATAAAAAGCTCAAATGATCGGTGAGTATGAATTAGGTTCCTGTTATGGGCCAGGTGCTGTGCTAGATGCTGGAAATACAAATACAAAGAATGAAATATCTCCCCCTCACCCCACTCTCAAGAAGCTTCCATTTTATCAGAGAAGGAAATGCATGGTTTTACAAAATAAATACAAAGTAAATTTAAGGTACTACCACATGGAAAGATCAGAAAAGACTCTGTGTAAATGGTGCTTGGTCTGTGCCTTGCAGAAAGTGAGGGATTCTTTGATTAAGAGATGAGAAAGGAGCTTATTCTAGGCTTGTAAGACAGCCAATATAAAGGCAAGGAAATGGGATATGGAGTGTTTCAAGTGAGGAGAAGTTCACTTGGTTTGAATCAGAGTATGAAGGAAGGGGAGCAACGTATAGTGAGTTTAAAAAGATAAGTAAGCTGAAGCCTGGTTGTGAAGGGCTTTAAAGACAAACAGAAGAGTTTAAATTTAGTACTCAAGGCAATAGGGAACCATTGGAGTTTATTGATTTTGTTGATAATATACATCAGTACACATATCAAGGACAGGCACAGAATATGAGCAATGAAATAGACTTAGAATTTAATAAGAGGAAAAAAGTGGGCCAGATCCAATGTGGAAAGTTTACCCGTGCTTTGAATTATCCCTGTCTTTTCCCTGCAGACAGACCCATCTTCTCCGTTCATTCACCCAATGGGAAATTTTACATTCTCTAAAAGAATCAAAGTTGTAGATAATAACATCTCATGATTTAGAATTTAATCTTATGCTCATTATCTTAATAAATCCCAAGAATAAGTCCATCTAGATACTTGGAGCAACTGTTGTGATTGTATTTTACCATTGGAGGATATTGATATTTAGAGAATCAGATGACCCTCCCAAGGTCATGTATCAATGAGTAGTAGATCCGTGTCCATGTCTTCTAACTTCTAGCCTAGGGCATTTTCTGACTCTTAGCTGAAGGCTCCCTATAAATTTGTTTGACCTCACTACAGAAAGAAAACCATCATGAGAGAAGGATCAATGATGACTTAAATCCCTGGAAATTCTTCCCCAAGCAATCATTTTTTTGGATATTTATTTGTGCATTCTTCTTAGGCACCATGGGAGACATTTTTAAAAGAAAAGAAAGAAAAGATTACAGGAGGGATGAAATAATCAGAGAATACTTCATGTTGGTGTTGAATCAAGTAGTTTTGAAGGGTTTGGAGACACGAGGAAAGAGAAGGAATTCCAGAGAAGGAGAAAGTGGCGGAGCAGTTTAAGCAATGGCATTGAGATAGACGGTGAACATGATAAGTACAAGGGCCATTGAAAAGAGTACAGTAACTTGATTTCAGGATAAATATTAAAAAGTAGGAGAAAAATTTTGCTAGATAGGGTAGCGTATGATTTGTAGAGGTTTTAAAAACCAACTCCTTTTCCCAACACCCTGTCCATTCAAGTTCCTACCAGCAGGTACCAGAGGATGAAGACTACCGGGAACCCTTTCTGAATACCCTAGCCTGCCTCTTACTCGTATTCCAGTAGGACCTTCTTCACAGGGATTGAAGACCCAAGTCTCTCCAGGCCACATTCTCTAGTAAACATGGCCACTCATTACTCTCTGCCCTGCTGCTGAAGCCTATAGTTTGTCCTGCTATGGCAAGGCTAAGGACCGCTGGGTCTTTCTGTCCTCCCTACAACAGCTCTACTTTACTATAGCTGTTATCTTCCCTAATTAGAAGATGAGTCTTCTGAGAACAAGGACTGTTCAGCTTTTTATTTGTAACCTCAGCATTTAGCACAGTACATAGTATACAGTAAGTGATTAATAAATTCTTTTCCAGTCCATTCCAGCTGTGGGAACGATGCAATAGACTTTAGGGAGCCAGTATAGGTTTTTGAATAGGGGAGTGACATAACAAAAGTGGATTTTAGCAAATATTGATTAGTCTAAGGACAGTTTGGAGTAGAGGGGACCAGAGGTACGGAGACTGACTACTCGGCGTGCTAAAGTGAAGATGTTCAGTCTTGCCTGGGTCATTTCAATAAAGGAATTCAGCTGATTTCTCAATCTGCCACAAGCTGTCTTTTTCTCCCTTAGCTTCTTCCTAAATATTTGGGATCTCAGGCATCTCCCCAGTTACCGTTGCTTGGGACAAGAAGAAAACCCAACCTTCACCAGACACCCCAGGATGCCCACAACTAAACCATCTATATTTCTCTTTCTTCTCTTCTTTGTGCTCCAAAGATGGATTGACATTGGTAAATCACTGCAGCAGGTTTTAAATGATGTATGAAATGAAAAAATCCCTTCACTGTGTATTGGGAGCCTCCTGCATAGCACTGGGCTGTCTCTGCTGGGCTGTCTACTGTATTATTCAGTTCAGAGACAGCCAGAAATCTCAGTTGTATCCAGGAGCTTTGGATACACAAAGAAAAACAAAGTTAAAAATAATTTTTTTTAAAACCCACCAAAACATACATGTTTTTCCTCTCTGGTCTTCATCCTGTCTCTGTCTGCTAATGTCTTTGGGAAAGAAAACTTTTATCTAATTCCTTCCCCAACTCTCACTCTCCTAGCCTCTACCTTACAACCTCACCTGTCAGATAAAAACATCCTGATTCTTTGCAAAGTACTTCAAGGTTTTGTAAGAGAACTGAAGTTGTTTATTTAAAATTTTTTTTGTGATCCACAACTATAATTTCCTTGGTGTGGGGAGATGCAGATACCTAATGCAAACTTAACATAGCTTTTAAGAGTTGTCTAGTGCAATAAGAATATAAGAGATTTGCCTTTGGCCCTACAGCTAGTATGTGTCAGAATCAGGACTTAGACCTAAATCTTCCTCAAAAGTCAGGCCTCTCAGGGCCATTTCTCTTCCTCATTATTTTTTATTATATTTTATATATTATATTGTTGGGGAATAGGGTGGGGGAAAGGAAGTACTGCTTCAGGTTTCTAAACAATGAGTCAAACCATTTTTATTTCTCTGTTTCTTAATATGTTCAGCTATATCAGAACAGTCACCTGACTAAATTAGTTGGTCATATGAGAGAAACCATTTATTATAGATCACTCAGCCTAGGACAAACCTTGGATACTGGTTTCCCCAGCCTTTTGGAAGTCAGCAATACCATTTGGGTATGAGCACTAGAAGTTGGACTAGATGAGCTGTTGGTCATCTGTAACATGATTCTGTCCTCCATGCCAAAACCAGATAGAGAATTTCCACCCCTTATCTCCTTGCCAAACCTGAAATATGCCGTATGGGAGGCTGCTTTTATCCCAGGCTAGGCACTCTAACGTTCTGCTATTCAAGGAGAAGTTCTATGTTCCTGAAGAGCATGGAAAATAGCATGCAATCGCTCCACATATCAAGCAACCTCCTCATTATCAGGCTGGGATACAAATAGACTAAGAGTCTTGTTAGACTACAAAGAAGTTTGCCTTGATCAATTTGCTTTTAGCCGATGAGAATGAAATAATCATAGACAATTGGACTGACAGCTCATCTTGGCTCAAGTTATCCTACAGGCATTTTAGCTATAAATGGGAAATTAATTCTCATTGGGCACATTTCTAGCATGCTCTAGGAAGATGAAAAAAATATGAGTGGGTTCTAGACCTAGCTCTGCAGCAGAATGACTTCTGACTCCATCATCCCCAGTCCAAATCACAACACAGAAAAAGCTGAACTAGTTGACTTTGTGATTGTTGTTGATAATAAATACTTGATTGATGAACAAATGAGTTGACCTCCAGCTATGCCACAAGATCACTGTTAGGACTGGTTACTAAGTAATTTGAGTTGTTCATTAAGCTCCTGTAAGGAGACAAGTTAAATCACCTGAAAACTGCTATATGATCTGGTCCATCATTACTTGGTTTTTATGTCTACCATAGGTCATGTCATATATCCCCAAAGCCCTCCCCTAAAAGTCCATACAGTAAATTCCTGAAAAAACATTGTTAGACTATAAACATAGGCATTCACATAAAGTTCTAGGTGTATATTAATGTCTTCCCCCATGATGTGATGTTTTGTGTTTCATTTTTAAGTTTACATTTTTAAAATAAAGTTTAGTTGTCAGTTTTTAAAAATTATTTCAGTTTTGGTGTCTTTGCTTTGCTTGATGGATAAAGATGCCTTTTATGATTATGCATTCAAATGTTCTTACCTTAAAAAAGTTAAATACCTAGGTGCTCACTCTAATGAAATGTGCTGTGTGTGCCTATGGCTACCTAGTAGGTGTTAGTATTATTTTCCAGGACCAGAGTCGTAAAGGGACCTCTGTACATGTGTGTCCTGCCAATTCTCATGAATTGACTCTATGAAACATGCTGCTAGGTGAAAAAATGATTCAAGGAGCAACTAGTTTCATGGGAATGATGTCATAAATGAAAAGTATGTTCATGATAGCCAAAATTCAGATCACAAGAACCCCAAATGGAAGAAGCATAGTTCTCAAGGGGATGTAAGAAGCCATCTAGTCTAATGTGCTTATTTTCTAGATGAAGAAACTGAGGTCCAGGAAAGTTGTGTCATGCCCAACGTCACACAAATAGCAAGAATCAGAGGTAGAATTTGAACCTCTATTTCTTGACACCTGAACAAGTGCTTTTTCTACTGCAGTACTTTGAATGAAGAAGAGACAGAGATGACAGGAGATTTAGCAAGGCTGAAACATTGTTTTTCTCTTATTTTCACTCCTTGGTGGGGAAAGTATGATGAAGCTCATACTGGGGGTGGTGGAAAAGAGGAGCACTGATGCCTAGCTGGCCCAGCAACTAGCATCTGATTGGCTACATGTACTGTTCTGCCTCAATGAGTGGAGAGGGACATCTTCTAATCAGGGACACCTAAGAGAGACAGTCACCATTGTTCAAAGAAATTTGATAAACATTCATTAACTGGCTGCTATGTTCCTGACTCTGTGTTAGTCACGAGGGATATAAAGACAGAAATGAAAATCTCTGACTTCAAGGGGTTTACATTCTACTGGGGAAAATAATACTAAAACATGCTTTCTGAAATTTTAGAGTGGTTGGAATTATGCAATGAGGGATATTAATATTTATTTTCTGCCATCAAAGAACGTCCCTAGGAGATGAAAAGGGAATATGTGTGTCCATATCGTTACTTTTACAAGCCCTTTCCATTTTCACATTTCACTGCTCTGTTCCTACTTTATTCCTGTCTTCTTTTACTCTCTTGTTCAGTCGGTGATGCTGAATGTGTGGGGCAGAGGAATGCAGCAACAAAGAAACAGAGGAATAGAAACTGGACCTGTGATTTCATTGATATGGGGAATTCCCAGATGAAAGAACCCCTATACCATTCTGCCTCTACAGCACAGGGAAACAAAGTTAGTTTACAGGAATTCTCTGTGTCCTAAATGAAATACCTACCTGTATTATTTCTGGTCTTGACTCCTGCCTTTATTACATCTGAACTGTTCCCAGGTACAGAGAAGATAAGGGCAACTAGGTGGTTTTGTGGATAGAGGTCCAGACCTGGAGTCAGGGAGGTTCATTTCCCTGAGTTCAAATCTGATCTCAGACACTTACTAGCAGTGTAACCCTGGGCAAGTCTTTTAATCCAGTTTACCTCTGTTTCCTCATCTGCAAAATGATCTGGAGGAGAAAATGGTGAACCACTCCAGTATCTTTGCTTAGAAAATCCCAAATGGGTCATGAAGAATCAGAAATTACTAAAAATGACTGAACTGAACAGAGAAGATAAAATTCTCCTCCTCCAACTTCCAACATAAATAACAAGTCTGCCACAAACTTTCAGACAGCTGGTAAACACAGCTGCTTTCTCTAGCTCCACATCACTTCTAGAAGTGTATATCTGGGGTTATTGAAGGCCAGTGATGGGAGCAAGGATGGAGCTCTTCATGGCACTCACATCAGTTCTCACTTTAATTTCTGTGAGGGAGACTCAAACTTTGGGACACTTGAGCTTGTCTGAGCACATCTGTGCTCTTGTCTGTGCAGCTTGTCTGAGCACATCTGACCCAAGGCAATACCAAACCAGGTCTAGAATTTCATATTGTTGTATGTGTCTAAGACTTAGGGAAGGAGATTCAAATCCAGGCTTCTCTGCCAGAAAAGCCAGTGCATTCCAGATAACTTACCTTAAATGTGACTCAGCCCAATTCCCTTGTCTGGGACACAAAGTTCCAAAGCCAGTACTGTCCTCTGACTCAAGGCTGGTCAGGCAGTGTTCTTCACACAGCAACAACAGCACCTACCCATCAGCTGCTTGTTTTTCTCCCTCATGCCTCATTCCTCAACCTAGAGAGCCCAGGTGCTGCAGACACCTTGGGAGTATTCTTTCCCCATACCTCCCAATGGGGAAGAAGACAGCTGAGCCACAGTGAGCTGCTGACATACTTTCTAAGGGGATGGAGAAAACTGGGGTGGCTGATCTCCCCCAGTATCACACTTCCTAAGTCTTGAATTAACACCCTTTCATTCTCAGCATCATCCCCTACTGTCAACTGCCATGGCCATGAAGCAGGTGTGAACCCCAATTACAGCTTCAGTGGACAGATCCATGGTGAGCAGCTCCCTGTAGAGCTAAAGTTTTCTCCTACCCCTGCCTATTCTCCCCATGGCCGTGCAGACACTCTGAAAATGGAAGGTAAATCATTAAAGGTCCCACTTATTAGCAGTTTAATTCTCCCTGTTTTGTTCTCTCCTTTACGACACCAAACTTGTCCTATTTCTGTTTCATTCTTTAAGTCTTCTGACTGGCATGATGGGGGCAGAGGGGTTTGGGGAGAGTTAGATATTGCCAGCCCCAAACTAGATGATCACGTGTGCAGAAGTTGAGAGACCCTGCTTTCTCAAAAAATGAATCTAGAGGAGCCAGATTGGGGGTTGGAGGGAAAAGCAGTTTTGAAGAGCCAGTCAATGCCCAGGAATGAGGAACTGAGTTGTCTGTCAATAACTGCAGTGGATGTTGAGTTTAGTTTCCAGTAAGAATCAGTGGAGCTGGGAAAATTACTCATTACGGTTTTATTGATGTTTACTTCACTTTGCAAGATACCCTGGATTAGTCCTGGTAGAATGTACTAATGGGACTGACTGGCTGAGAATAAGTTTAGTTGGCTCTGTGCCGGTGGTAGCAGGAGAGACTTAAGTGTTTAGCCATCTTCATATGCTTCCTGTTTGATATCTCTACTTCCTCATTTAAGTAATAATTATGAGATTTTTATGTATGTTAGATGGCATTTCAAAGTTTGCAAAGTAACTAGAATATGTTCTCATTTATGTCTCACAACATTACCTGGGTGATAAATAGTAATTGGTATCATTATCCCCTTCCGCCCCCCCATTTTTAAATGAGGAATCTGAAACTCAGAAAAGTCACATAACTTTCCCAGAGTCTTCAAGCAGAGACAGAATTTGAACACAGGTCTTTTTGACTCCATGTCATGGGCACTCTGCCCATTTGACCATGCTGGTACTAGAAGTAAGGATTAGGAATTTTCTGTCTTCTGAGGGGAGACCTTTCCCACCCTCCTTAGTACTCTCTGATACCATCTGCTCCAGCCTGTCAGACATATAGCCCAATGCACGATCCCCCAAAGAAATCCTCACCCCACCTCAGAGCAGACAGTGAAGACAATTATGAGAATCTGCAGGTCGAAGAACAGATGTTGGCAAGACCAAATCATTTCAGTGCAAAGGATGATGTCAGATTTCTGAGGATCCTGCAGATGTTTATGGATCTCATCTGGTAATAGCTAGCATTTAGGTAACTCAGCTTTGCAATGAACTCCTCCCTGTGAAATAGATGCTATTATTCCCATTTTACAAATGAGAAAACAGTGATTGAGAAAAGTTAAGCGACTTGCCCAGAATCACCCAGTTAATAAGATACCCAGCATCATACATCAAGTATGTAAGACAAGATCCGAACTCAGCTCTTCCAGTTCTCTGTCCACTATGTCAGCTATCTGTCTCTTAATTTCCTTCACTAATAAATCTGCCTGGTCCCTGATGGATTCCTCCTTCCTTTTGTTTGCTATCTCTCCTAAGTCCCTGACGATAACTACCCCAGTTCTCAAACTTTGTCAAAACCTTCCTTCTCCTTTCAGGCTGTGACTGATTCCCTGTATAGAATATTTAGTGATACCATAGGATGCGGATGCCATGTAACAGATCACATAATGTAACTCTATTTTGAATAGTGTTTTTCATACAACAGCAAATTATCAGATCTCTTGACAGAGTTAAATACAGTAGTAGAGTTAAATAATAGCAGGGGAAAGAGTGAAATTAAGAAGTAAATCCAAAAGGTAAAAGAAATATTTTCCACAAAAATGTATAGAGATGGAAAATGATTAGGAAGCTTCAGAAGAGAAGGCTCATGCAGCCTGTAGACTTGTCAGATTCATGAGGGGACACAGTTCATATAGACTTCTAGGTAGTAATACAATGGGGCAATCGGTAGGCATCCAAGACTCCTTTCCTTGCATCCCATTGCACTTCATCAAGATTTCTATGGAATGATAGACCTAGCTGGGATCTTAGAAAGTCAACCCCACCCACCTCTTTTTACATAGAAGGAAACTGAGATTCAGAGGGATGAAATAACCAGTCTAACCCAGATCAAACAACAAATTAGCGGCAATATTCCTTCTCAACCTTTGAACTCCAGCTCCTTGAACTTCTTTCCTTTCCCCAAATATGCTTTCCATATTTTCTAAGTTATGAGTGGGAAGAAAGGACAGCAGGTATTATCCCATTTGGTCTTTTTAGCTTCTCAAAGATAGGGCCCACCTCTTCTGTTTGTTTAATTGCTTGCTTTATTTTATATTTTGTCTCCTAGCCCTTCGTACAGTGCTGTGCCAGAAGTGTGAACTCAAGTTATTAGTATTTACTGGCATTCTTTTTTAGGTGGGCTAGATCAATGGTTCCCAACCCTTTTGAATAAAAGAGCCCCTTTTTTGACATAAAATATTTCACAGACCTCCCCAATCATGATAGTACTTGTATTTTTGCTAACTTTTGATTGAGAAAATACATGATAACCAAAAGCAACTATAAATTCAGCAGTGCGTTTGATTACATTTTTATTTTATTAATTATTATAGCTCCAACTTACATTGGGAAAATAGTTGCTTCTTCACTCTACAAAAGGTATGTTGGCTTATTTAGGGACTCACATATTGTTTTGTGTATCAATTGTAATGCCATGCCACTTTGGGGATCCACAACCCCTAGACTGAGAACGACTGGTTTAAACATTGACCTGTTCTTCCTTGTCCATGGACTCCTCTGTCATCTGAAGCCCAGTGAGGATCTCTTTTAATAGAGCTCCTTTTCTTTATTTTTTCTAGGGTTTAGGACTGGTCCTAGCTTACTCTCACTAAAATCATGTCACTAGATTATAGGAGAGCTATAGGAGAGCGTTCGTTTATAAACGAAAGCATTTGGGCCAGACAACTTTGTACCATCTATTCTATAATCTCCATGAGAGGGGGGAACTCTGCTTTCCATTTTTCATTGATATTCTTACCTGTCTTGCACACAGAAGAGTCCTGCATACATTGTTCAGTAGACTAGCTTTTTTTTTTATTTTCGGGGAAAACTTTTTATTGTAGGTGCAGTAAGACAGCTGGACACAGTTTCGATGATTCCAATTTTGTTGGCAACATCCAAAGCATCATAGTCTGGAGCAAGCCAGACATAGGCTTACTTCTATCCATTCTATCCATTGGCCTTGACGTCCACAATGAAAACTAGGGTGTTGTTGTCCTCAGTCTTCTTCATAGCAGACTCAGTGGTCAAGGGAAACTTAATGATGGCATAGTGATCAAGCTTGTTTCTCCGAGGGGCATTTTTCTGAGGGTATTTGGGCTGCCTTCTTAGTCTTAGCGTCTTGGGTTGCCAGAAGGTGGGGAGTATTCGGATCTTCTTCTTTTCGTGGCTATGGACACCCTTCAACACCTCCTTCTTACTTGGCTTCTGTCTTAGGGGGGCAACGGCTTCCTTCTTGGCCTTCAGCTCCATCTTGGGGGGAAGACTTAAGGGAATTTGTTCTATGAAGTTTGGATTCAGTCAAAGGGCTGTATTTGAGGACCTAGAGGACCTTGAGGCTACAGGCTTCCCCACCCCTGGCTAGGGGAAAAGCTGAAGCAGGGATCTGCCTCATAGGTTCTCCTTAAATCCTCTAAGACTTGGGCCAGAAACCAGCTCTGGCTACTTCTTCTGTTGTTGTGACCTCCTTATCTAATTGCTTGTCAGAACTGATAGAAGTGCACCCTAATGTTAACAGCTGACATTTACAAATCACTTTTCAGTTTATTGAGATTATGTCCATTATGTAATTTGGAAATGTATACAAGACAAATGCCTTGGACTCTTCAACTCTGGGCATTTAGTTGCTGAGAGTTGCCTACTGTTAATGTGTTGATAGCCTTCACTATTCAATCATCTTGGGGCCATGGAACCTTAAAACAAATAACCACACATGGTTAAAGAACCTTGAGCTTTTGCCACTCCTCCCCTCCAAGAATCCTAGAAGGCAGTGACACTCTCATAAATCAAAGGCCATAAATTCCCTATGATCACCACGATGTCTTTTTCATCCAGGCACTGAATAAATTGGAATTTCTGAAAATGAATTTTCAGGAAAATTAACTGAAGCCAAATATTATTACTACACTACTACTACTAATAATTTTCATTTCTGTAGTTTTAAAAGTTTTTAATGTACTTCACTGCCAAGTGCCCTGTGTAGTAGGGAGTAAATAGAAAGGACATCTCTGTTCAGGGAACAAGGTTGGAAGAAGCTCAAATTCATAGGTCATTTCCCTTGTGACTCTTCTAGACTTGAGAGGTCCATATACTACTTACCTTACATGACCCATCAGATCCTGGTCCCTTTCTTGGACAGTTGTCCCCTAACCCAAATGCCACCTCACCTTGGCCTCTCTCCATTCTCTGATCTCCTACTCCCATCCTTCCCTTCTACTTGTCCATTTGTGGCCTTTCTCTCTATGTATCTTTGTTTCACACTTATGTGTGTCTTGTGGAAAGTAAATCATTAAAGTATCAATCATATTACACTTTGGAGCGTGTTATTCCTGAGAACAAGGACTAGACTATAATATCCATGAAGGCAGGGATCAAGCATGATTTAAAGTTTATAGTTTCCTGGGCACCTACTGCAATTCTTTGTACATGGTGATTGTTTAATGAATGTTGTTGAATGAATGGATATGATATTAATGTTGTCTAGTGCTTTCATTTCTTTTGTATCTTCCCATAGCCCCCAACACAAGATTATTCAGTAAAATGTTGACTAATTAGCCACTTGAATGGTTTTAAAAATAATGTGGAGGGAACAGCTCACAGGCGTTATTAAAAAAAAACTAGATTTCTTGTTTGGATTTAGTGATCTCATCCTGGGGAGCTAAGTCTGTTCTGGACTAAGGTGAGCAGACCACCCCTCTAACTTGACCAGTCTCCTGGTGCTCCTTGGCCAGAAGCACTGACAAAGCCACCATTAGATCATCTTCTGATCTATTTCTTAAAAAAATCCAAAGTCTTTTAGAACATTGAGGATTCTAGCTGGTAGAATACTTGTCACCACTATCAACTACACATGGCCCAATAATTGAGTTGCTTAGTGTACAATATTCCTGTCTAAATGTCATCTTTTACCACCACATAGTGTTGTTTGCCTGCTCCAAGTCAGAAGCCTGTCCTTCCCACTGGCCCAAATGACTATAAACTGCTCTTGTTTCTGTGTGTGTGTGTGTGTATTCGTGTATATGTATATATATGCATATTTGTGTGTCTGAGCTTATACAAAATCAAAACTGGGGAAATATTTATCTGCCTTGTGAGTGACAAATAATACACAAATAATATTATTTATACACATTCATATAATGCTTGACAGTTTAAAAACTGATTTCAGAATGGTGGTGCCAATTAGGACACTGAAGTTTATAGACATTCAGTATAGAGTTTAGAATTTAGTATAGAGACATTCCACAGTCTTTAGCAAGAATGGGGCTCAGACTCAACTTTCCTGATTCCCAGTTGAGCAAACTTTCTACTGTACAGCAAAGGGTATTCAGTAATCCTTAGGAGAGTTAAGCAGCTCAGTGGGTAGAATTCTAGGTTTGATGTCAGGAAGACCTGAGCTCAAATCCAACCTCAGACAATTACTAGTAATGTAACTCTGGGCAAATCATTTGACCACTGCCTGACTCAGTTTTCCCATCAGTAAAGTGGGAATAATACCCACTCCTACCTCCCAAGGTCATTGTGAAGAGCAAATGAGATAATTTTTATGCAATGCTTAGCTCAGTACTTGGCACATGGTAGTCGCTATATAAATGGTTATTCCTTTCCTCTTTCTTTCCTGATACAGATAGATTGCCTCTATGTATGAATATGTTTCTGATCCTGCTTATCTCATGAGAGGTCAGGACCAAAAAGATGAATCTTCCTTAGTTTGCAAATAATGCTCATTGGTCAAGTGCTTGGGTATGTTTGATTCTGGTGACCTCCTATGAGGTCAGATCCAAGAGGGAAATCTGCCTTGTTAGTGATAAATGCTACACTGGCCAAATGTAACACCTGCCTCCTATGTCATCCTAGAATTTCCATCCTTCACCTTCCTTGAGCCCTCCTCCCTCCCTTTAGTAGTTAAAATGGATGGATCTCTTATGTATCAAATAGAAAAGGCATTTGGCAGTGCTAATGTCTGTTTAAGTCATATTGCCTCATCAGATCTGGCTTAGCAGCCACTCCTACTGACTCCATAATCACTTTCTCTGAAGCAGTTGTGGACAGGATGTGCATCTCACTTCAAGGTTAATGAGAGAAAAGCTTCTTGGATGAGTTCGGTCTATATTTGTGTGTTTTACTGCCATGATGTTAGAGCTGAAATGGATCAAATTGCTTCCCAGTGTGAGCCCAGGGTAATATTTCTCTGTCTTCCCTCTATGGTCAGGCCATGTTTGACTGCCTCAGTTTGAGCAGTAAGTGAATCCTTGGCCAATTGCCAACATGTTAGAGTTATATGTCTATCTCTTATATCATCTTCAGTGCGAGCTGCATGGCCTTTGGTTGTCTGGGGCAGAGTAAGAACACAAACACACATTAATTTCCTGGGGGGGGGGGTGGTTTTCTCTGTCTATCTCAGAGCCTTCTGCCTCTACCCATGGTCCATTAAACTCCCTCTCTCCAGCAGAACTAGATGACCTGGCCTTGGTCCTTCTTATCTCTTTAATTAGAATGAGCAAGAATGATAAAAATTCTTTTTCTTATCAGTGCCTCCTTCAGCACCCAAGAGAAAAATACTATTAGAATCTCTTAAAATGCAGAGAGATGTTCATAAGCATTGTTTGTGCATATATATACATATATATATATATATATATATTCATTGAGAAAACACTTAAAACATACTTACTATGATAAACTGAAGCTTATAGATAAAAAGTAGTTTGGTTATATGGCCATATCAAAATCTGCTAGTGATATCATCATCATCATCGTCATCATCATTATCAAATTTACAATGCTTATAGATTTCAAAACTTGACATCCACTATCTCTCATCCAATGCCCACAGTAACCCTATAGATCTTATGCTACACATTATTTCCATTTTTCAAATAAGGAAAATAAGGCCCAAAAAGGTTAAGTGTCTTGTTTAAGGTCATATACCTAGTCAAAGTTTGAGGGGGAATTTTTAACATAGATCTTTTTTATAGCATTTTATTTTTTCTCAATTACATGTCTAAACAATTTTTAGCATTTATTTTAAAAGATTTTGAATTCCAAATTTTTCTCCCACCCTCCCCTCCCTCTTCCTAAAATGATAGGCATTTTGATATATGTTTTATATGTGCTATAATGTAAAACATATTTCCACAATAGTCACAATTGTGAAAGAAGAAACAGATCAAAAGGGAGGAAAACCATGAAAAAGGATAAAGTAAGTAAAAAATAGTATGCTTTGATCTGCATTCAGAGTCTATCAATTCTTTATCTGGATGTAGATAGCATTTTCCTTTGTGCTAATGTTGGATCATAATGTTGCTGAGAAAAGCTGAGTCCCTCATAGTTAATCACTATATAGTGTTGCTCATACCTGAGAAAACCATAAAAATGGGAAAAGGACCCAAGTGTACAAAAATATTTATAGTGGCTCTTTTTGTGGTGGCCAAGAACTGGAAACCAAATCAATTGAGGCTGAACCCGTTGTAGTATATGAATATAATGGAATACTATTGTGCTATAAGAAAAGACAAATAAGTGGAATTCAGAAAAAACTGGAAAACTTTTATGAACTAATGCTGAGTGAAGTGAGCAGAACCACAACATTGTCGTGGTAACAGCCACGGTGTACAAGGACAGATTTTGATGGACTTAGCTCTTCTCAGCAATGCAAGGACCTAAAACATTTCCAAAGAACTCATGATTCAGAATGACATCCACATCCTGAGAAAGAACTATGGAATCAGAACACAGAATGAGGCAGACTATTTTCTCTTTTGTTAGGTTTTGTTTTGTTTTTCTTATGGTTTCTCACATTTGCTGTATTTCTTCTGTGCAACATGACTAATATGAAAATGTGTGTAATGGGAACGTATGTGTAGAGCCCATATAAGATCGTATTCTGTCTTCAGAAGGGAGAAAAAAGGGAGGGGGAGAAAATTTAAAACTTATGGAAGTGAATGTTGAAAACTGAAAACAAATTAATAAATTTGGGGAAAAAATATGCCACAGCCTGTTCAGCCATTAACCAATGATGGGCATCCCAATCGATTTCTAACATTTTGCCATGATGAAAAGGGCTGCTATAAATATTTTTGCACATGTAGGTCCTTTACTCTTTTTTATGATATTATTTGGGATACAGACCTAGTAGTGGTATTACTGTATGAAAGGGTATGCACAATTTAATTGCCCTTTGACTATAGTTCCAAATTGTTCTCCAGAATAGTTGGATCAGTTCACAACTCCACCAATACATTAGTGTCCCAATTTTTCCATAACCTCTCCAAAATTTATCATCTCCCTTTTTGCCATAGTAACCAATCTGATAGGTGTAAGGTGGTACCTCAGTGTTGTTTTAATTTGCATTTTTCTAATCAAATTTGATTTAAAGAACATCTTCATATATCCATAGATAGATTTTATTTCTTCATCTGAAAATGCCTATTCATATCCCTTAACCATTTATCAATTGGGGAATGGCTTGTATTCTTAAGAATTCTGACTCAATTTTCTGTATATATTCTATATATTTTTCTATATATTCTATATATATTTCTATATATTCTATATATTTGACTCAAATTTCCATATATATTCTATATATCTGATAAATATTTCTATATTTATCAGAGACACTTGCTGTAAAGATTGTTTCCCAGGTTTCTTCTTTCCTTCTAATTTCACTTGTGCATTGGTGTTGTTTGTATAAAAGCTTTTTATTTTGATATAATCAAAATTATCTGTTATATATTTTGTAATGTTATCTTTTGTTTGGTCATGAATTCTTCTCTTCTCCATAGATCTTATTCCTTGCTCTTCTAATTTGCTTATAGCATCACCCTATGTCTACATCATGTACCTATTTTAACTATATCTTGGTATTTACTGTGAGATGTTAGTCCATACCTAGTTTGTGCCCTATTGTTTTCCAGTTTTCCCAAAAGTTTTTGTTAAATAGCAAGTTCATTTCTCAAAGGTTGGGTCTTTGGGAATATCAAATGCTTGGTTACTATAGTCATTTACTACTGTGTTTTATGTATCTAATCTATTCCACTGATGCACCACTCTGTATCTTAGCTAGTGCCAGATAATTTTGATGATAACTGCTTTATAATATAATTTGAGATCTAGTATTGCTACATTATCTTCCTTTGTACTTTTTTCATTAATTCCTTTGACATTCTTGATCTTTTGTTCTTCCAGATGAGTTTTATAGCTATTTTTTCTAGCTCTGTAAAGCAGATTTTGTACTTTGATTAGTGTGACATGGAATATGTAAATTAACATAGGTAAAATTGTAATTTTTAATTATATTGGCTCAGCCTGCCCATGAGCAATTGATATTTTTCCAGTTGTTTAGATCTGTCTTTATTTATGTGAAAAGTATTTTGTACTGTGTTCATATAGTTCCTGGTTTGTCTTGGCAGACAGACTTCCAAGTATTTTATGTTGTTTATAATTATTTTAAATGGAATTTCTCTTTCTATCTCTTGCTACTGGGCTTTGTTGGTTATATAAAGAAATGCTGATGATTAATGTGGGTTTTCTTATATCCTGCAACTTTGGTAAAGATATTAATTATTTCAAGCAGTTTTTTAAGTTCCTAAAACTTTGAGTTCTAGCTTCTCTCCCGTCCTCCCTTTCCACTCATCTGCACTGAGAAGGCAAGCAATTCAATATGTGTAGTTTTGCAAAAGACTTTGATAATAGTCATGTTGTATAAGACTAACTATATTTTCCCCCATCCCATCCTGCCCCCCCATTTATTCTATTCTCTCTTTTGACTTTGCCCTCTCCAAAAGTGTTTACTTCTAATTACTCCCCCCTCCCATTTTCCCTCCCTTCTATCATCTCCCCCACCCCACTTGTCCCTTTCTCCCCTACTTTCCTGTAGAGAAAGATAGATTTTCATACCAAATTGAGAGAGCATGTTATTCCCTCCTTAAGCCAAATGTGAAGACAATAAGCTTCACTTTTTCTCTCTCACCTTCTCCCTTTTCTCCTCCATTGAAAAAGCTTTTTCTTGCCTCTTTTATGAGAGATAATTTGTGCCATTCCATTTCTCCCTTTCTCCTCCCAATATATTCCTCTCTCACCCCTTAATTTTATTTTTTTAGTTATCATCCTTTCTTATTCAGCTCTGTGCTCTCTGTCTACACACACACACACACACACACACACACATACGTGTGTGTGTGTGTGTGTGTGTGTATAATCCTTCCAACTAATCAAATGCTGAGAAAAGTCTCAAGAGTTACAAATATTATCTTTCCATGTAGGATTGTAAACAGTTCAACTTTAGAAAGTCTCTTATAATATCTCTTTACTGTTTACTTTTTCATGATTCTCTTGATTCATATGTTTGAAACTCAAATTTTCTATTCAGTTCTGGTCTTTTCACCAAGAATGCTTGAAAGTCCTCTGTTTCATTGAATGACCATTTTTTCCCCTGAAGTATTATATTCAGTTTTGCTGGTTAGGTGATTCTTGGTTTTAATCCTAGTTCCTTTGACTTCTGGACTATAATATTCCAAGCCCTTTGATCCCTCAATGTAGAAGCTGCTAGATCTTGTGTTATCCTGATTGTATTTCCATAATAATTGAACTGTTTCTTTCTAACTGCTTGCAATATTTTCTCCTTGATCTAGGAACTCTGGGATTTGGCTACAACATTCCTAGGAGTTTCTCTTTTTGGATCTCTTTCAGGAGGTGATTGGTGGATTCTTTCAATATTTATTTTGCCCTCTGGTTCTAGAATATCAGGGCAGTTTTCCTTGATAATTTCATGAAAGATGATGTCTAAGCTCTTTTTTTGATCATGACTTTCAAGTTCTATAATTTTTAAATTGTCTGTCCTGGAATTATTTTCCAGGTCAGTTGTTTTGCCATTGAGATATTTCACATTATAATCTATTTTTTTCGCTCTTTTGGTTTTGGTTTCTCATAAACTCATTAACTTCCATCTGCTCCATTCTAATTTTTAAAGAATAGTTTCTTCAGTGAGCTTTTGAACCTCCTTTTCCATTTAGCTAATTCTGCTTTTGAAAGCATTCTTCTTCTCATTGGCTTTTTGGACCTCTTTTGCCAATAGATTTAGCCTATTTTAAAGGTGTTATTTCTTCAGCATTTTTGGGGTCTCCTTTAGCAAACTGTTGATTTGCTTTTCATGGTTTTCTTACATTGCTCTCATTCCTCTTTCCAACTTTTCCTCTACCTCTTTTACTTGATTTTCAAAATCCTTTTTAAGCTCTTTCATAGCCTGAGATCATTGCATATTTATTTTGGAGGTTTGGGATGCAGAAGCCTTGATGTCCTCTGATGTTATGCATTGCTCTTCATCGTCCAAAAGAATGAAAGAAAATACCTGGTCACCAAGAAAGTAACCTTCTATAGTCTTATTTTTTCCCTTTTTGGGACATTTTCCCAGCCAATTATTTGACTTTTGAGTCCTTTGTCAAGAGGAGGGTATATTCTGGAGACCTGTAAGTTCTCAGTTCCCCCAAGCTGGCACAATCAAGGGAGAGGAGTTTATTCCTCTCTTGGCCTGGTCTGGGAGCAACCAAAAACTTTTCTGCCCAGAATCTGCAAGTAGAATTCCCTCTCCATAACCACCTCCAGCTCCACCATGCCTATGCTCCTCCTCACCACAGGGTGCTGCTTAGGGTTGAGATTCAGAACAGCAGCTCAATTCCCCCAGAGGCTTTAGACTGAGGGCTCCAAAAATGGATGCTACTGCAGCAATGGCTGTTCCTTTCTCCTGGGTGAAGGAGCTTTCTCACTGAGCTTTGAAGCTCTTTTTGGCATTTGTGGGCTAAGTAATCTGGGAACTGCTGCTGCTGGTGTCTCCCTGAAGCCTGTTCTGGTTCCTGTCCTTACCACACCACAGCCTATGCTGAACTGTGCTCTGCTCCACATTCAGTATGATAGACCTTTCCTGTTGGCCTTCCATGCTGTCTTGGACTGGAAGTCTCTTTCACTCTGTCATTTTGTGGCTTCTGCTGCCCTATAATTTGTTTAGAGTCATTGTTTACAGGTATTTTATGGGCTATGTGGGGGAGCTTCTAAAGGTCCATCTTTCTACTCCACCATCTTGGCTTTGCCCCATTGTTCAAAATTTTTGTATCAACATCCATTAGGGAAATTGGTCTATAATTTTCTTTGTCTGTTTTGGCTCAGCACCATATTGTATCGTAAAAAGAGTTTGGTAGGACTCATTTTTCACCTGTTTTTTCAAATAGTTTATATGGTTTTGGAATTGATTCGTCTTTAAATGTTTGGTAGAATTCACTTGTGAACCTATCTGACCCTGGGTGTTCATTAATGGCCTGTTTAATTTTCTTTTGTCTCAGGGTTGTTGTGCCAGTGGCTGCAAACCCTGACTCTTTAGCTGGTGCTGCACTGATGTTGTCCTAATGCCTATGGGGGACCCTCATGTCTGCTGTTGCTCTGGGGAGGTGGGGGGGGGAATTGGCTGGCACTGGTGGGGGCCATAGGACTCTGGTAGCTTAACTGGTGCTAAGTTGGGGTCTTAATGCTGGTGCCTCATGTGTGCTGAGGCCAGTGAGGTGTTTCTGTACTTTCCCTAGGCTACACTGAAGCACAGGTGGTCTGGCTACTAGAGGCTGCCTTTTTGCTTGGGGCTATGCTAAAGCCACAGCAGTTCTCAGAACTGGAATAGGCCATTCCTCTGCTTATGCTGAGGTATGTGGCAAGTCCTAGTGTTGGTGCTTGCCTGTTCCCTGGCACTGGGGCTCAAGATCTCCCACTGGTTTGCTCTGGTGAGGTTTACTGCTGCCTTGTTGGACTCTGTTCCCCTTTACCAAGTGAGACAGACCTTTCCTGCTGATCTTCCAAGTTTCTTGAAATTGCTTCACCCCATCTTTTTGCTGGTTCTACCATTTCAGGATTTATTTGGGGGTGCTATTTATGGTTGTTTGGAATTGAATATGGGAGAGTTATGGCAATTTACTGTTTACTATGCCATCTTGACTTCCAGAAATAGAAACCCCCAGATCTTCTTGACTCAAAATCCAGTACTGTATCCACTATGCCACCTGATAATCTGAGAAACTGGAGAGCTGAGTACAAATTACTTGAGAGGCATCATAATGCAATAAAGACATCATTGAACTATAAGGTTATAGTCTTGAGCCCCAGTTGGGACAATTTTGTAACCATGGGCATATTATTTAGCCTATTCCGGACCACAATTTTATCATTTATGAAGTGGTGATTATAATGCTTGCAAACCTTCCTCTTAGGGTTGTTATAAAGAAAATGCTTTGCACATGCTTTATTAACACTAATAAAAATGTGGAATTTTTCTTTGTAATAGTAGGAAATTTGACTCAATGATCTCTAATTTCCATGGCAGTCCTAGAATTCTCTTATTTACCCAAGGGAAGAGTAGTTTGTGGGACTACTTAAACAAGTTTTTTAATATATTAGAGTAGGAGGTATTAACTTTTTTATTTGTCACAAATCCCTTTGGCAGTCTGCTAAAGCCTATGGACCCTTTTCAGAATAATGTTTTTAATAAAATATATAGGATCATGAAGAAATCCAAAGGTTAGTGAAAATAAAGGTGTGATTTTTTTTTTACCCACCCAAGTTTGTGGATCCCCTGAAATCTTTCCTCAGACCCCTTAGTAGTCTTGGAAATCTGTGGACACCAGGTCTAAGAATCCCTCTGTGGTTAGCAACAAATTCTCATTTATTTGCATATATTCCTTGCAGCTACCACTGTGCCTTGCACATGGTAGGTAATTTGATTCAACAAACATTAAGTGCCTATAATGTGCTAGGAAATGTTTTGGGAGATACAAAGATGAAAAAAATGGCTTATTTCCTGTCCTTATGAAACTTATGGTCTCCTGGGCAACTATGACATTTATACAAAAATATCTCACACTTCCATTATATATTTCATAAATGTACATTGAGAAAATAGACTAAAATAAATAAAGGGTTATTTTTCTAAGATTGGTAGCTACCTATCTTGCTTAAGAGAAAACAAGAAATAGACTTGAAGTGAAATAGAAAAGCTTAATAGATGAAAATACCTCAAACTAAGCCAGATTGTACTTTCCTGGGTTTTAAAAACTACCCAGAGGCAGAGGTGGAGGGAAGATAGCTTATTATAACCTTGGAGGTCAAACAGTATTTCTGGAGCCCAAAGCAGGTCACATTTATAATGCAGTAAGGATGAAATATTCCAAGAGAACAGGTTGGGGAGTCAAAAAACACCATAGAAGAAAATAAATCCATGCAAAGCTTATTAAAATGGATATCATCCCCATTTTCCATCCTATAAACCCAGGAAAGGGGAGTGAGAAGGGATAAAAGCAAAGTGGTGCTGCTTATTATCATAAACGAAAACAGTCTCCTCTTATTAAAGACTCAAATTATGGACGACAGATAACTCCACGAAATGGCAGCTCCCAGAATCAATAAAACTCTAGTTTGTTTGGAAAGCCAAGTTGCCGATATGCCAAAATACATATTTTGCAAATTGCTTCATTTACATTTGAAAAGACCAAACCTTAATTCTTCAAGAAGCTGAGTGGAAGGAAGGGGAAAAAAACCACAGCAATTTAAGCATCTTTTCGGTCCTGCAATATACATAATCTGATTGAAATTGATAGTAGTTGAAAAAAAAAGAAAAATGTTTTTCTATTTTGGGGGGGAAATTGTCAGCATTGCACTGTCTGTTATCAGAGAGCTTTTACTGACTTTAGACTGGAGATAACAAATACTCCTTATGGGATCACACCCCCACAAAAATTATTTCCTCCACCTACAATGCATACTTTGCAAAGGATGTGGAAAGAATGTGTGTGCCCTAGAAATTCTCTAGAAGCACATGCACTCTCACTCCAACTGAAAGACTTTCCAGCTTTTGCTTTAGTGAAGTTAGTATACTCTAATGTACTGAGCAATAGCAAAGTGCTATGAAAATTGGGTTGTCATTATTTTGGGGGCTCTTGTTCTATCTTGCTACTTTAACTTTAATTGGTCACTTGGCCACACTGTACCTTGGTGTACCGTTTCCTTTTAAATGAGAGTAAAATTGTTTATCACAGTTCCTTTAAGTTCAGAAAAAGGTACCAAAAGTGAAGGAATGTCATAGTCTCCTTTCATGGAGATTGTCCTTCCTTCCACTTTCTATAAAAATTATGAAAATCATAACCCCAATAGAGAGACTAGAATTAACTAAACAGTGTTTGAGGGAAGCCTCAGTGGCTCATTCAGGGGTCCCATGTGTTCTTAGTGAAAGAAAATAGATCTCCTGGCATGGGAGTCACTTAAGCCTGTTTTACAGCAGACAGTGAATTTCAGTGTTGTATTATTTGAAGCAGCTGTCCACACTGACTTTGAGAGTCTTTAGGGAACTCTAATGACGAACCCCAGCTTTGTGGTCTCCTCTTCAGAGATCAACCCACAGAGAGCAGAAACCCAGCCACAATGTCTTAATCTCTTTGAGAAGATGCCTCTAATTTCAAGTTCCCTAACTAAATAGAAAGAGATTTGATGTCTCTTTGGGGCTAGGGAGGAAGGGAGCCAGAGATAAAGGAGCATTTGCCTTTAGAGATATTTAAGTGACTCTTGGGCCATGCATATAAGATATCTGTCCCATGAAGGTAAGAAGTTAAGCTAGTGTTACCTCTGTGTAGGATTTAAGACTCGGGAGGTGGGATGAAAGAAATCAATATTCCTTTATTCTTGTAATAACTATCCATCCCCTTCACATATGTGGTATTTGTGATGATGGCTAATAGCAACTGAAACAATAAATCTCTTTTGTACACTTAAATGAATAGTCTTGTAATTTAAGAAAAAGCTCACTGAAATAAGAAACAGAAGAACTGAGTTCAAGTCTCACTTTGGCAACATTCTAACAGTGTAACCTTGGACAAGTTCCTTAACCGGCTTACCTAATAAAGTTGTCGTAACAATCAAAAAAGGTCATTTATTCTAACATCCCTAGTAAACCATAAGTTTAAGGTATTATCCAAACGATGTGGCACAGAAGAGCCTTGGAGTTCATTTCAGAAGTGCGGAGTTCAAGCCTCAACTCTTTTGTTTATCAGTTGTGTGACCTTCAGCAGACCATTTCTGTTTGTGGCTCAGATTCCTTCTCCAGAGAATAGGAACGGTAATATCTGCTTCATCTTCCAAACAGGGTTGTTGTGAGGACCAAAATGAGACACTGTTTATGAAAGTATTTGAAAAAAGATCACTGTGCTCATAGAAAGGATCGTTATAATGAACAATAATGCTGTAATAATTAATAGTGGAGGATAATATAATATTAGATACTATTCACAACCATATACCTTTCCTATGGGGCAAAAACATGTGTAAGCAACCACTCAAATGTTACCAATTGATCTCAAAACACAACATTGCTACCCAACAAACCAACTCTAATAGACATACATACATATGCATAAATACACATACATGCATATATACAGATATATGTACATGTGTACGTGTGCATTTATATGGCATTCATATGTATGTGTGTATATGTCTACGTATACATATGAATATACACCTAAACATCTAAGCTAGGTTGGAACAATACCCTCCTCTAGTCTGTTCTCTTAAAAAAGACAAGTTTGTATTATTAAACAATGATCACTTAGAGAGGTACAAGGAGCATGGAGTGCTTCCTGGGGCCATCAGGCAAAGGTGAGACACCCCGTGGAATCCTTAAATGCTAAGGCACTGGTTCAGTTCAATTCAAAAAACATTTTAAGTGCCTACTCTATGTAAAGCAGCCTAAATGGACTCTGATGTTACAAAGTCAAAAAACAAAACATTTTCTACACCAAAGAAGTTTATAATGTATCACCTAGGGAGAGCAAGGAAGGGTGGGCAGTGGTATATGGAGCAAGCAATGAAACAGGGGCTGAGTTTCTTCTATTTCATGTATTTGCCTGGGGCTGGCCCTGCTTACATCTATTTTAGGTTTTTCTTTTTAAAGTCATGTCCAGCTCTTCCCCATTTGGAGTTTTCTTGGCAAAGATAATGGAGTGATTTGCCATTTCCTTCTCTAGCTCATTTTTACAAATGGGGAAACTGAGGCAAACAGGGTCAAGAAACTTGCTCAGATTCACACAGCTAATAAATGTCTAAGGTTGAATTTCAACTCATGAAGACAAGTCTTCCTGATTCCTGATTCCAGTGCTCTATCCACTGTGCCACCCAGCTGCCCTGCCCACATCTATACAACCCATAATATAAATGTGGCTATAGTGCAAACAGAGGGTATAATATTAGTTCAGCTCTAGATAGTACTAGAATTACATTTCCCTGGTCACACAAGATACTCTGCATGGTACTCTCCATGGTACCACTTGATAAATAAAGATGTACTGTTCCCACCTGTTGAAAATAGATTGTTTGCGATTGCTATTCATTCATCTGTTATTTTAGAAAGTAAAATGAATAAAACTTATGCAGGTCACAGGCATTAAAGAGGCTTTTCATATCAATTTGGAAGGAGATGTCAGCTTTGATTTATTAAGTAAAGTTCCTATACTGGCTAGTGGTATGTGTTGTCAGTTTCCTGATAATGGATAGCCCTCATAGCTGACTGTGTTGTGATTATTACACTTTCTTTCTCTCTCTCTCTCTCTCTCTCTCTCTCTCTCTCTCTCTCTCTCTCTCTCTCTCTCTCTCTCTCTCTCTCCCTCTCCCTCTCTCTCCTTCTCCCTCTCCCTCTCTCTCTCCCTTTTCCTCTCCCTCTTTCTCTCCCCTCCTCCCCTTCTCCCTCTCCTCTTCCTCTTTCTCCCCACCCCCTCTGTTAAATAGAGGCATCACTGTGAGCACTGACCTATCCTCTTTCACACATCTGTTTTTCACCTCTACCCCTTCCTCCAGCCCCTTTCCCTGAAGGGTCTCTTTTCCCTCCTCTAGCTTGGTAAATGGAATACATTTTTGGACCTTCAAAGCTGATTTTCCTCTTAACTTGCCTGATTACATGTCAAGAGGAACAGAATGGATAAGAAGTGTTACACTTAGTCTCTCTTGGTTCTCCTCAGTGACTAGGGTTTGTCCTCTTGCTGATGATCAGTTTTTTGGATCACATCACCTACATAAGCAAGAAGAATAAGACCTGAAATTTACTTAGTGCTTGAAAGTTTGCAAAACATTTGATGTATATTATCTCAAAGACTCATGGTACATTTTAGGTCTTTCATGTTCTCAGAGTACAAAGACTGGGGATTTTGTCAGAACAGATACTCCATGTGTGCCTTCACCTTCTGTGCCTTCATTGGATGGTCTTTATGATTTTCTGTGGCTTAGAAAGTTGATCATTTGGTGATAATGAGCAATTGCAATTTATTGCAATTAGCTAAACATCTATGTGAATGAAAGACACAGTGCTTGATGAATCTCATACATAGAGTCTTTGCAATTTACAGAATTTGCCAGATTTTGAAGACCCAATTGATTTGTATATGGATATTCCCCATAATATGAAATTGGGCCATAGCAAAATCTGACTCAAGGGTGTATTGGAGATGTGAATTCTCTTTTGTTAAGTAAAAAATGCATAGATGTAGGAGGAACAGTGGCATAGTGCATAGAGTCCAGAACTTGGAGACAGAAAGACTTGGGTTCACATTCCACTTCTGACACTGGCTATGTGACTATGGGCAAGTTATTTAAGCTCTCAGAACCTGTTTCCTCATCTATAAAATGGGAATAATGAAAAGGGTAGAACCCCCTTTACAGGGTTTTTGTAAAGGTAAAGTAGGTTCATATATGTCAAGGATTTGCAAATTTAAAAACACCATAGACTTCTAGAGTCATCACCATCTTCATCATCAGGTTTGTAAGAATAATCATGAATATTATTATGTGAGCTTACTCATTTCCAGTTCCTGATGTCATCACCAAACACTGTAATAGTTGAGGGCCTTCCAAATTTTTTGTCATATATTTAAGCTGAATGGGACCATGAAGTTTTTCTAGCCCAACCTCCTTCTTTTGAATTGAGGAAACTGAAGCCCAGGCAAATTAATTGATTCGTCTAAGCTCGTAATGGTAGTAAGGGAGAAGTCAAGAATTCAAACTTACCATTCAAAAGGCCAAATTTTAAAATGTATCCATTCAAAAATAGAGATCCATCTATGGTGTCATCAGTCTGAACGTTCTCTCCAAAAACATAAATCAGAGATCATGAATGAAGTCATCAATGCCTGCCTGCCCTGTGTAACTTTGGTCTTCAAGGACAAACATTAATTTCAAAATGGGTCAATAATCCAGTAATTCCATTTTGGGAAATATACTCAAAAAGGGTCGTCAGAAACAAAAACTAAACAAGGAACAATTTGTTTAAAGATTTTCATAAGAGCATTACATGTAATTATAAAAATAGATAAACTGGAACAAGCCCACCTGTCCAGTGACATGTTAATAGCTAACTAAATTGTGGTAAATTAAGCAATGATAATATGCCATTAAGACTACAAAGTACAAGGAATACAAGTAAATTCCCAAGATCTTCATTAAATAATGTAAAGTTAAAAAAAATCTAAACTTGAAGGATATCTAGCCCACACTGTCTATAAGTGAATGATAGTGAATAGACAACCCCAATAAAGATTTAAGATAAAACAGTTTTAAATAGTTTTTTCAAACTGAAGGGAACTTTTAATGTTATCTAGTATAATCCCTTCATTTTATAGACAAGAAAATGGAGGTCTTGAGAGGATAAAAGACTTACCCATGATCACAGAGGTGGTAGGTAATTGGATGAGGATGTGAGCCCAGTTCTACTGACTCAAAATCCAGGGTTCTTTTCCATTGTAATGATGATTTTAAAAGTTAATATTTTATATTTTGTAATTAATTTCAATATAAGTATGTACTAAGCAAGTTTTAATAAATCATTTCATTTATCAAAGTGTGGGTGAAATTTAAAGATAAATTTCACTTTGGTAAAGGAACAGTATGATTTGCCCTATGAAGCTATTTACCAACATTCAGTCTCCATTCCTGGCATTTTGTATATTTGCCTCCCCAAAGACATTAACCTTCTACTCCATCATATTTCAGTTCAGATCTGGTAGTGATTATTATAAAAATTCTAAGAGACTGAGGAGGATTGGCTTCTCAGAGTTTAGAAAGACCTCTTAGTTTGAGATAAATTTATATATCATTTCAAAGAAAGTCTTGGGATCAGATGAATAGAGAACTCTGGGGCTCTTCATATAACCAAGCAAATTCCATGCATTTGCATAAAACCTGTACTATTTGGTTCCTCCTGAACTGTCCCTATTCTTTCACCATTAGTCACTCACTTGTTATGAAGAAGACAATTTCTCAAAATAAAAACAGATGCTCTACTGAATCAGGCTAGTGGTCAACTGAGCATTCTGTCTTGCACAGTGGTTCGAAGGGACATTTGGTATGATTGTAGTAGCTTCCTTTAAGGGAATGGGTTAGACCCAGAAGACTTATAACTTTCCCTTAATAGCCCATTATAGATCTATCATCCATGAATGTATCTAAACTCTTCTTGAACATTTTCAGCCCGTAACACCTCTTGGGGGTGAGAAGTTTTCCAACTCTGGATGATAAGCCTTTAAATCCAACTCGTAGCCAAGCTTGGTAATGAAGACAGGTGAATTTCACTTGCCATGGGGGACCAGTAATACTAATCCAGAATTGCCAGTGCATTTCAAGTGATTAAAAGGAGGTCCTGTGCGGAGAGATTAGAGGAATTTGTATTGGTTACAAGAGCTCATCTAATCATTGTCTTCTGATATTTGAAGGGCTGTTAATGTGGAGAATGGGGGCCAGATGTTTTTCATCTCTACTTAGAGAAGAAAGGGGATTAAATTATAGAATTACATAAATGGCTACAAGAAAGAATTTCCATACAACAAAGAATGGTTAATCCCTGAAATGAATTACTGAGGGTGGCTGTATTAACTCCATCTCTAGAGATAGTTAAGAAAAAGATGAATTACTATTGAGCTGAAAAGCTTCATGAGGCATAAGGATAGACTAGATGACCTCCAGTATGCTTATCAGTTTTGCAAGAGACATAAATCTATGAGGGATGGCTAACATTTCAGATGGCAGAATCAGAATCCCAAAAGATCTCGACTGTCTAGAATGATAAGATAGATTTATAGAAATGAAATCTTTAAAGAGAAAATAGAAAGCACATTAATTCTGAACTTAAGATCATAAAATAAGTCACAAAATTGCAGGATAGAAGAAGAAGAGACCTGGCTCCACCCATTCAGTCCATAGGAAAAATCCTGAGATATTTTGTACAATTGAAAGCCAACTGGGAGATTTGCCACTCAGAAGGTTAATGAAGCCTTCAGTAGCCTTAATAGAAGTGCATGATGTAGAATGATAAAGAGTATAATCCTTCTTTCTGTTTTGACCATACCTGGAGTATTGTGCTCAGTCTGGGTGCCACAGTTTTGGAAGGACATTGACAATCTAGAAAGAAAGTAGAAGATGGCAGCCAAGATAGTAAATAGAAGCAAAGTCTTGTCATAGGAGGATTAGTTGAAGAAGCTGTGGATGTTTACCCTACAGAAGAGAAAACTTAGGGAAGACATGATAGCTATCTTCATGGGATGAAGACTGAGAAGAGCGGAATTAGGAGCAATCATCAGAAGTTGCAGAGAATCAGACTTAAGCTTGATATAAGTAAATAGCTTGCTAATAATTACAGCTATCCAGAAGTGAAATTGACTTCCTGGAATGCAATTGATTCTTATTTGTCTTGTCCTTCCTTCACCTTTCTAAAAATTCATACTTATCACATATGTAGCCTTTCCATTTCCCTACAAGTTTGAGAGAGAGAGAGAGAGAGACAAAGACAGAGATAGATGAAATCAGAGGGAGACAAAGAGAGACAGAGTGTACAGGGTACTTCAAAGAGAAGCTTGGTGATCACAAAAGCAGAGGAGAAAGGTCTTATAAAGGAGAAGAAACCAAGAAGTACCAGCTTCATCAGTCATTATTAAGTACCTACTATGTGCCAGGCACCATGCCAATCCCTGTGGATACAGATTTAAAAAATAAAACCAATTCCTGACATTGACAAGCTTACAATTTAGCCAAGGAAGATATGCACATATATAGGGATATGCAAAATAGCTGCTAGGTGATCTTAAGACACTGGTTAGCTGAGGGCATTAGGAAAGGTTGTAAGCCAGCCGTGAAGAAAACTAAAAAGTCTGAGACAGAGGTAAAAAAGGAGTTCATTCTAGGTATGGGGGACAACCTGTGCCAAGCCTGAGGTAGGATAAAGGATACTCTGAATGAAGATCAGTAAGCCAGTTTGTCTGAACTGCAACATATATGGAGGAGAACAGTATGCAATAAGGATATGAAGATAGATTGGAAAGGGTTTTAAGTAGCAAACAGTAGCATCTGTACTTAATCCTAGAGGCCATAGGGAAACACTGGAGTTTCCTGAGGGATGTAGTTATATAGTCAGATTAGCACTTCAGGAAAATCAGTTTGGCAGCTATGTGAAGGATGGATTGGATCAGAGAGAAACCTGAAACAAGGAAAGTAATTAGGAAGTTCTTGTAAAAGTTTAGATGAGAAGGGATGAAGTGATGAATATCAAGAATAAATGAGTTGTAAAAAGTTATATTGAGCTGTATGGAACAAAGATAAAGTTATGGTTACAGAGCAGAACCTAAGAAAGAACCAAGTACTGCTGCTCTATTTTTTCTTCCACTTATATTCCAAGAACAACTTTTAAGGTAAGGCTTTTGAGACTTCTGGAAAGGTTGTAATTTTCCTTGTTTGTTATTTTTTCCCCACTAGACTCTAACTGTGTGAGCAGTAGGAAAGAATGTTGTATAGAAAAGGTGGTACAAAGTCATTGCAGAGGTGTTTGATTTGATCCTAAAGGTGACAGGAATTATTCTAGGGTAAACATTGTCCTATATTGTAGAATACATGCTAGAATTAAGAAGGCCCAGTTTCAAATTCCAACTTTGACATTAGATATGTAAATATGAGCAAGTCATAAATGACATAAATAACATCAATCTCTCTGTGCCACAACTTCTTCACCTGTAAAATGGGGATCATCATATCCAACGTATCTGTCTCACAGAGTTGTAAGGCTCGTATGAGATAAGGCATAAAAACATTTCCCAAACTTTAGAGCACTGTATATTTTCTAATTATTGTTATAGATTTCTAAGATAGAGAGCAAGTTGAGTTAAAAAGAGCACTGGATTCAGAGTCAAAAGAAGTGACTAAATTTCAGTTCTATTGGTCTAGTCTAGAACAAACATTCATTAAGTGCCTACTATATGGCAGGCATTGCACTGTGTTAATCACTGGGTATGCAAAGAATGGCAGGGGGACTTCAGGGAGCTTACATTCTCTTGGGGAAGATAACATACAAATAAATCTGTAGACAGGAAATAAGATGTAGACAGGAAAATTTGGAGATAATTTCAGGGGATGGCACTAAGATCAACAAAGACTAGGAAAGGTTTCTTGTAGAAGGTGGAATGTTCATTGACATTTGAAGAAATCTAGGAGGCAGAGGTGAGGAGGGAATTTGAGACTGAGGGATAGCTACTGAAAGTACTCAGAGTTGGGAGAGGGAGTGTCAGACTTCAAGGCACAGCAAGGAAACCAGGGACACTAGATCAAGGGTTATGTGCAGACAAGCAAAGTGTAAGAACACTGGAAAAGTAAGAAGGGGCTGGGTTACAAATATCTTTGAACACCAAAAAGGATTTATATTTGATCCTAGAATAGGGAATCTCTAGAATTTATTAAAAGGAGGAGTGAGAGGTGGTGACATGGTCAGACCTACATTTTAGGAAGATCAATTTGAGAGCTGAGTGGATGCTGAGAGAATCATTTCATCTTCCTGAGCCTGAGTTTTCTTACATGATCTCTAAAGTACAGTTCAGGGTTAACAGTCATTCCATGGTCATCTGGGATCTGGGTTAGGTCACCATTATCTCCTTAAGATTCTCAAATGAAGAATTAACAGGAAGGAAGATACACTGAATTTTGGAAGGTTATTTTTGTTGTTTCATTAGTAGGAAATAGAAATAATGCCCTCTTCAAAGCCCAAAGTCTGCCAAAAAGTGGAAATTTGCCAATTATCTATTCCATTTGACCAGTGTACAAGACAACTCCAATAAATCAGTCCCACAGTGGAATGCTGTTGCTTTCCTCCCCAGGTTCCTTTGTGGTACACTCCTTTAATGAGGAGCTCATCCTGTTTCTCTTGATATATATGCTTCCTTTCCCTTGCTCAAATCAAGAGTGGGAAATCCTATGTAGGGAGCAGTAGGAAGAGGATTCATCCTTGTCCACTTAAATATTCATGACAGTTTGCATTTCAGTTCAAAAAGACACTTGTTTATTTAGATAAGATTTAATTTATTCATAATTTATCTAAATTTGTAGGAGCGTGCATGTACATTTTAGCATGTAAGTTGCATAATACATAAAACATAACTGAGGCATGCAAATTATACAACGACAACATTGGCACTCGACTGGATATTTTAGAAAGATAACTCATTTCCACCCAAGCAAAGGACTGAACACAATAACAATGAATTGTTTGCCTAAAATTTGCTGACTTGGTATCATCTTTAACTGAAGTCTAATTTTTCTTAAAAACAACAACAAAACACTTCAAATAGATGATATAAGTACCATGCTTTCTGAAAATGCCAAGCTTTTTCCTCTTCCTCCTGATGATATTGCAGGGGTCACTTGTCCCACATCCCCAGCCCTTCTTCTTCTGTGCTACTCTACTTCCTAATGATCTCTACTTTCCCAGAAGCCACTGCAGAAATTTTTGTTGCTGTTTCTGTTTGTTTACTAATAAAAATTTATTAATGTTGTGTTTCAGGTATTGCGCTCAGTGCTAGGGATGCAAAGACAAAAAAAAACTTATATCATCCCTGCTCCCCATGAACGCTGAATGTCATGGATGCCTGTGCTCCATTCCCATTCACACACATAGGTAAAGAGTTGCTCTTTCAGCACCTTTTGCTTCCTGGCATTGCAAATCCATTACAAGCAGGTCCTATCCTCATTTCCAACTTTAATCAAACTCCTCAAAAAGGCCACCTACAATAGGCACCTCCACTTTCTCTCCTCTCATGTTCTTTTTAACCCCTTCAAATCACAATCTGGCTTCTGACCTTATCATTCCACTGAAAACTGCTCTCTCAAAGGTACTAATGATTTCTTAGTTGCCTTTTCTCATATCTCATACTCTTTGACACTATTGATTACCATCTCCTCCTGTGTATTCTTTTCTGTCTAGATTATCAGTACACTTTCTCCTGGTTCTCCTCCTATCCTGCTTCTCAGTCTCCTTTGCTGGATCCTCTTCCAGATCATACCATCACATATTAGATGTCTCTCACTGTTCTAAGCTTTCTTCTCTTCTCTCTTTATACTGTTTCATTTGGTGATCTCATCAGCTCTCATAGATTAACTAATGTTGATTCTTAAATCTACCTATCCTGCCCCAAACTTTGTCTCACATCACCAATTGCCTTTCAGAAATCTTGAACTGGATGTCCAGGAGATTTCACCATGTCCAAACTCAATATGTCCAATATAGAACTCATTATCTTTCTCTCTAAACTGTTTCCCTATCCATGCACATATATGTTCCTTATTACAGAAGGCAACATCATTCTCCCAGTGCCCCAGGCTCAAAACTTAGAAGTCATATTGAACTCTTCAGTATCTCTCACCCCTCTATGTTTCAGCCAAACAACTTCCTACCCTGCGAACATACACTGTACTGTCAGATCTCTGGTGGACTCTAGATTTCTATTTCTATTTTCACTGTCAGGTCTTACCTTTGCTCAAGTTGTTGGAATGCCTCACTTCCTTCTCTTTACACAGGTAAATATCTATCCAGACTTTTACCCTCTCATTCAGGTGATCCTGATCCCCCTAACTGATAACATCTTTGCCCCTCAGACTTTACATGGAAAGCTTTGTAATTTTCTAATGCATTTATCCTATAGCATTGGACTAGGAGGATAGTGTTGTCCTCTACAATGACAACATTGGCACTCAACTGGATGTTTTAGAAGATAACTCATTTCCACCTGAGCAAAGGACAGCACACAGTAACAATGGATTGTTTGCCTAAAATTTGCTGGCTTTGCTAATAGAGAAGGCAGGAAGTGGGGAGGGTTAAAGAGGAAAGATAAGGAATTCTTTTTTGGACATGAGTTTAGGATGTCTACTGTATATCTAGTTCAAGGTGTCTGAAAGACAGTTGGTGATGCAAAATTGGAGCTCAGCATAGAGTTTGGGGCAGAATAGCTTTGAGAATTATCAGCATAGAGGTGGTAATTAAATCCATGGGAGCTGATAATATCACCAAATGAAGAAGTATAGAGTAAAGGAAGAGAGCCAAACAAGAACCCTCTAGGTGTTCTACATTAGAAGGAATGATCTGGAAGACAATCCAGCAAAGGAGATAGAGGAGTCATCAGAGAAGTAGGAAGAAAACCAGGAGAGAGTGGTGTCCTGAAAAACCAATAAGTATTTATGAAGCACCAACAATGGCACTGTGTTAGGCTCCAAAGATATAAGACCTAAATGAAATAGTCCTTACCCTCAAGGAGCTTATATTTTGTAGGGAGAGACAACGTATATACCTCTATGTACATACAAAATATTTGTGTGTTTTTTTATTGTCTTACTGGATTGTAAACTTTTAAAGGGGAGATATGAATTAATCAGCAAACATTAGGCTCCTACTATGTGCCAGATACTACTAGTTGCTCGAAATGCAAAGACAAAAATGAGCTAGCTTCTGCCTTCCAATGGCTTACATTCCATTGAAGGAGATGGCATGGGCATAGATAGTGAAGTGCATATAAAATCTATGTAAAGAAAATACAAGATGATTTGATGGGATGGAACTAGCAACTGAGGGGATCAAGAAAGCCTTCCTGTAAAGGCATCACCCAATAAGAGTTCTGAGAGGCTAAAGGAGGGGACAGGACATTCTAGCATGGAGATAGCACAATAGAATGGAGAAGAGTGATGGAATATCCTGTGTGAGGAACAGGAAAGCCGTTCTAGATAAAATATAGTGCGCTTGGAGGGGAAATATATAGCAAGACAGGAAAGGTACATTGAAGCAAGATTGTGAAGGGCTTTAAAAGTCAAACAGAGGAATTTATATCAAATCCTAATGGCAATAGCAAGCCATGGAGTTTATTGAGTAAGAGAGTAATTTGGTAAACTTCTTACTTCAGGAAACACACTTTGGCACCTTTGTGGAGGATGGGTTAGGGTAGGGAGAGACTTGAGGTCTGGGGTTGAATTAGGAAAGTTGGTATCTTATCAAGTCTTTACATTCAACTGTTTCTTGTGTTTTAACACAGCAACTCCCAACATATAGTAGGCATTAAGAAAATATTTGTTTTTGAAGATGTTGTCAAATTCTTTCCCCAGAACTAGGGATAAAGTCAAAAAATGCTGATCACTCCTATTCAGACTATTTCAACAAAAATTTATTAAATACACTATCATCACTCATCTAGAACACAAGCCCTCAACCTGGAATGAATAGAAATGAAAAGATGTGTGAAAGTGATGCCAACCCTGTCTGGTAATACATAGGTTGGAGTTGCTGCTTTTTGGCGATGCACGGTTTATTCAGACCTAGTAGTGTTTCTGCATTGTGGAGAATGACTGTGAGAGACATAGTCTGAAAAGCTCATAAGAAGATTTAAAGGAAGGGAATTTGTTTGGAGTCTTTGCTACCTAAAGGCATTAAAACTTTATAATGCCAAACAAGTCCCGTTTTTCTTTATTTATGGATCATATATTTTCCCCCCCTTTATTACTGCCATACATTTTTCCAGCCTGACAGCTGATAACGCTGGAAATTCACTGCTGGAAAAAAAATCTATTTACCACTCTCTCTAAGATAATAATTTTAGAATTAGAGGAAAATGTACATTTAAGTATATATGCAAATTTCACCCCATTTATTTTTGGCCTGTGAACAAAAGAGATTAAGATCACTTATCGATTAAAGAATTGGAGAAGGAGTTATATTTAACAAAAACTAAAATACAAGCAGCCTGTATTCCCCTCTCCCCTGTAATAACTAGTAACTTGGGGAAAAGTCAAAAACAGGTCATCTTAGCTCCCCCTGTGTTGCTAAAACTTACTTTCAATTTTTCAAATGGAGCACTATGGCAATGATTTTAAAAAATTTTTTCTGTGACTAATTAGGAGTGTTCTGAATGGGCAGACTGTCACTTTATTTCCACCATCTCTCTGGGTAGATTTTTAAAAATTTTTATTATTTGGCTCTCTATCCAAACTCATAGGAAGGGGAAGCAAAACAACATAGGAGATTAAAAACACACACAGGAAAAAAGAGAAAGAAAGAAATCAATGTATTTTAAAAATGATGACAGGATGGGTTGTTTAAATTGCTTCTGCACATTGATTTAAAGCATGCTCAGTAGAAACCTCTATTATATTAACCATTTTTCTCTTCATTTCAGTCATTATAGTTGCTGTATCTTATTACCTTTCAGACAGATGATGTCCAAATGTAATGTTGAGGACTTTTTTATTATTTGTTATAGAAATGGTGTGTAGTGACTTGGGGTCTAAAGAAGGGGCTAAAAATATAAATAACATGAATTCTGAATGACCTAGATTAATGATAAATCATCTGCAAAATTAGGTACAGATTATACACAAGATATATTTCTACAAATTGCAAATGGAAGGGGTAGTTGGGTCTCTACACCACCCAGCTATTGCTACATCATGGTTGTGGGTAGACAAGCTATATTCTCATCTAGAGAGATTAGCTTACAAACTATTATAATAGCTGTCAATCTCTTGTGAAGTAAGCTAGGAGTAAGATATCATGGTGGAAAGAAACTGGATGAATAGGTCTTCAACACTGAAGAGGTTATTAATAGAATCATAGAATTCAAGAGAGAGAGGATTTTTAGAGATCACTGCCTCCAACTTCCACATTTTGCTGCTGAGGAAACTAAGTCTTAGCAAAATTAACTTGCCTGGCACAGAGATAGTCAGATTAAGCCCAGGACTATAAGCCAATTCTAATAGCTCTTACACTAGTGTTCTTTCCATTGCTTTGTTGTATTTCATCAAATAATTTTTTCATGCTAGAAGCAGCTAGATGGCATAACATATGGGACTTGGACAAGTTCAGATCCTATTTAAAACATTTTACAGCTATGTGATCAATTCTGGACATTACCTGTCCTAACCCCTCTGAAACTCAGTTTTATCATCTGTAAGATGGGAATAGCAACAGTACCAAATCCCCAGGGTGGTGTGAAGACCAAATGAGATAATATTCGTGAATCACTTTTGCAAACCTTAAAGAACTGTATAAATGCTGGTTAATGTTGCTGTTTTATCTGTAAAGATCAGTTTTGAAATATGATAGACTTAAGAGATCGTGTATTCAAATCTCATCTGAGGCCCAGAAAAATTAAATGGTTTGCCTGAGGTCATACAACTAGCTAGTGATGTTGTTAGGACTAGAGTCTAGATCTCCTGACTTCTAGTTTTTTTCTCATATTACCTTCACAAGGTTCTGTTTCCCTTGCTTGTCATTGGAGCAGGAGGGGAAAATGGGAGTGGTGTAGGGGAGAAGAATGATTTCAATACCTAAACCCATTGCCTAAATACAGTAAGAATTCTCTCTTGATCCTTCAGGACATTTCCAGATGGTAGATATAACTCTAGTCTTTCCACTCACCTTTTTGGGTATGTTGAAAATAAAGCAAAATAATGTACACAAAGTGCTTTAAAAACTTCAAAATATTATAGGAATGTGACTTGTGATGGTAATGTGGTGGTGGTGGTGGTGGTCTCGAGTTCTTTGGGGCATTAGAGTTCTGAGTTTAGGCTTTTAATAGTTCCCTATCCGCCATAGTTATATTTTAACAAAGACATAGTGTCTGAGTTGTATTTTTCCCACATTGCCCTAAAACTAACAATCTTTTTTGCCTGCTTTCTGTCATTGAGTCTATGGATGCCTTTGTTCTCTGCAAACCATTTCCTTCTCATTCACTCGAAGGTAATGGATCTTTTATTATCTCTCTCAGCTCTGAAGCATTTGGAATAGGTCATGGAAACTATTCTAGAAGTCAGGTTTTATCCTACAAATCAGGAGGGAACCCCACTGATAAAGAGGAAACTGACCTTGAAAGTACCATGTCTTTTCATGGAGTTAATAAAAGGCTCTAGTCTCCAAGATCCTGATGTTACTATCGTTTATATTTATATAAATCAAGAAAAAAATGGAGCAAGTTGTCATCACTGTTGTTGTTACTGAAACCAAGTCATTTGTGGCTAGAGTTGAAGGACTTGGTTTCCCTCAGTTCTGCTTGGCTCCTTCTCATGTCGTAAGTTTCATGGTCCTACTAGAAATAATGAAGCTTATTATTTCCTGAAGTACTAAGGAAGTAGACTAGCAAGATTTAGGCTAAGGAAAAAGCTCTTGAGAAGTTAAACCTACTCTGTCCTCTCTTTATTCCTTTATATAAGCAAGAACTGTCTCCTTTATTTGATACACTGGGAAATGTGCCTTTATTTAGATGGGCCAGGAGAAGAATTTGTTGAGTGTCTTCTCTTTTTCATCTCCAACACTCTAGCTAATTCAGGTAGTTTGATTGCAGCATATCCTTCATATGGAACAGCATGGTATAATAGGAGCATTGAATTTAGAATCAGAAGACCTGGGTTCAAGTCCTGCTCCCACTACTTGTTGTCTGTGGAACTTGGAGTAAGACACTTAAATCCTTCAAGTTTTAGGTTGAAACAATCCTTTCATTACTTATGTCATAGGATTGTTGTGAAAATAAAATAAAATAATACACTGAAGTACTTTGTAAATCACTATAGTCACATGAATTCATACTATTAGAAAGGTCTATCTAAACCACATGAAAACCCCAGGTAACCAAATTTCCAGTAACCTAGGAATCTCAATTCTGCACTATCAAATATCTTCTACCTGTGAACACAATTCCATTACATAAATGAATCCATATACCTGCCTGCACACTGTGGCCATGTTTACATAAAGAAATAATTTCCAAATTCTACTAAGTTATTTAGCGCAATAATACTTTTCTCTCCTTTGTTGTATTATCCTATATATAGAAGGTGCCAAAGAACCTCTTCCACTGATATAGTAGTTGACATGGATATAGTGCTATGGGGTTTATAAAGTATTTTATACATTCTCTCATTTTGTCTGGAATAGACCTGCAAAGTAAAGTTGTTGAGAAGATTTTTGTGTTTTGGTTTCAGGTTTTTTTTTGGATTTGGGGGTTGTTGGATTTTTTTGGTTTATATATGTTATTTCATCTGTGTAGATAAGTCCCTAGCACAGAAACCCCCTCCATCTCTGTAGACTGACATCTGTAATTTTAGTCTTACAGAGTCACTTGGAATCACAAAAGATAGACCTTGAACTCAGGTCTTTCTGGTTCTAAGGCTAGTCCTTTACCCATGAGACCACAAAGCTTCTGATGAGGTAGGTTTCACAGATACCATTTCTATTTGGAAAATTGGGAAGTAAGGCAAAGAAGCTTTTAAAAAAGAAATCTGTTTACTGTGGCAGAAACAAGTACTTTAAAACAAAGATAGTACCAAAGATTAAAAAACAGTGGATTCTAATAAAACTCAGCTATATATCACTATATATCCAAGGGTATTTTTTATTATGAGTTGACTTGTTTTCATGTTTGTGGAATTTCAGTTTTGTGAGCACAGTCAGAGGGAAGACCTTTCACAGAAGAGTATCAGTTTGCCTCTCTGACAACCTTTTTTGATGTGTGGAGTACATCCAATTCATTATGGAAGGCAGTTCAGGCTATTGTGCCAATAGACCACTTGTATATGGAGGAGTTTCATTAATAGGACAACTTACTAACGTACACCATTGAGCAGGCAAGAAAGCAGAAAAGGAAACTGTTTCTAAGAATGATGTCAGAACATGAGATTTATATTTTTTGCAACATAAAGTCAAGACCCTTAGATGGCAGATTAGTAAGTCAGAAGTATCTCAAAATTATATTGAGTAGGGATCGATCATCTGATCTCCCACTTATTTCTCCAAATTAGCAGCTAAAATGTTCTATGGTGTCATTGATTTGATCTCTAATATGTCAGTGAAGAATCAGAGTACATTAAAGAAAATATTTGGGTAACCTGAAATAGAAGACAAACTCAAGAGCATATTATTGGGGACATAAGTTGGCCATTTTCTGATGGCTCCAGAACAGAATGAAGTATTAACCATATTTGCGGGAGGATGTTAACAGCAACGGTCACAGGGTTGACTTTTGACTTTTCTACTACTATCTGTGAAACCTCAATTAAGTCCCAACTCCTGTTATTCTCAGTTTTCTCATTTGTAAAATGAATAATTCTACTATTTATAGTTCAGAGGGAATCACAAAGAAGTAATGTATATAAAGTGATTTGTAGTTATGCATTACTTTACACATGGACAATTAGCAGGGGCCCCTCCTTTTGAATAGTCCTAGGTCCAAGGCAATGCAGAAAAGAGCCCAAGTTCTGATCAAATAGATTTCAACTTGTCAGGGATATTCAAAGTATATGAGCTATGATTTACATGCAGTAATCTGAAGACTCTACAAGACGTCTGGATATTACAGGCAATTTAGCCAGAAGCTGTAATGTAAAACTCCATGTGTGTTACAGCATGTCTGGCATGACCCACATTCTGACTACCCTGGTGTACAATTTGAGAGAAGAAAGGGCTTCAATCAGAAAAAAATAAACTTTCTCCCAAGAATTTTCATAGGCCAATGAATATATTTTGTAGAAATGTAGTTAAGAGAAAATAAGGAAAGGAAAAAATGTAGTCAACCCTTAAGGCCAAGTGTAGACATTCAAAGAAATAAAACCTAGGGAAGTAATACCATGTTAAGTTTTCTCTCACAAGTCTGGAGTCAGCTGTGGTCTGAAAGGCATTTTCAAGAGGATAAAGCCTAATCTATCAATAAAGACAACTTATATAGCCTTCAACCTACCCTGAATCCAATTAGATGTGTGAAACTAAGGAAAATGGGATAACCTACCTTTCCAGCTGTCTCATATTACTCCTCTTCTCTCTACATTCCTGCCAAACTGGCTATCTCTTGTTTTATTCTTCTCCCTTTTTTCTCCTTTTCCCTTATTATTCCCTATAGCTGGAATCTCTTTTTCTCTGTCTGTCTTTGTCTGGCCCTCTGTCATCCCTGTGTGTGTATCTGTCTCTCTCTGTCTCCCCATCTGTCTGTATCTGACTCTACATCTCTCTGTCTCTCTCTTTCACACACACACACATGCACACACACACACACACACACAGTATCATTCTATATTTCATTCTCAGGCCATCTTCTTATCATCTGTCCTGCCACTGCTCTCCTGTACTAGAGACTATGCCCCAAAGGACTTGATTCTTTTGGCCCTGGCACAACACTGCCTTAATTAGTGAGTGCCTCATCTTCCTACCATATATCAAGGTAACACCAGCCATCTTCTCATCAGGTACCCTGCTACTATATACGTGTCCTCAATCATATATTCCTCACTTCTCTCTTTTACCTTCTAGCATCATAATTAAATCAATATAGTCATTGAAAAGCAAGTACCAGTTGACTTCACTCACCATGCCTCTTTCCAAACAAAAATACTCCTATCTGGTTACCACTAAGTTACATGTGTTGTCTCCCCTCATTAGAATATAACATCTTTGGTGGCAGAGACTGTCCCTGCTTTTGTCTTTATGTCTTCAATACTTGGCACAGGTTTGCAACATAATAAATGCTTAATAAATACCTTTTCATTCATTCACACTTTTGTACATGTTGCAAACTGTTAGAACATGACCTGAGATCATATCACCTATTCTTCTATTTCCAGGTGAAGAAACCAAGGTCATAGTAGTAGTGAAGTGACTTGCTAAGCCTTGAGCCCAGGTCTTCCAGTTCCAAATCTAGATCTCTTTCCACTATGCCCTGCTTTCTCTTCATGGTTATTTGTGTATATGTTATTTCATCCCCTATTACATCGCAAACTCCTTTGCCAGCATGGCCTAGGTCTTATTTATCTGTTTATTCCCAAGACGTAACATATTGCCTTGCAAATAGCAGCCTTAAAGAATGTTGAATTGAACTGAAATTGGCTCGTGTGTGATTTCAAATCAGAGGTTTTTCAGCACCGTGGAGAGCTCCCTATGCCAGCGCCATTCTTTTCAGTCCAGGAGACAAGCTGGTCTCAAGAGGCTAAAGGTGTGAACGTGTACACTGTCTGTACATGGTAGCATGTCACCAGCTGTCTTCACAAAGGAATTCCAATTTGCAAGTTTCTGTGTGATTCCCATTCTGGTTCTCTAAGTGTAGTGTCAGTGATATTCAAGGTAATCTATTCTAAAGAATATTTAGTAAGTAGATGCAACCTATATGTGTAACTAGATATGTATATTACACATAGACCAATAAAGAAGATATGATGCAACATATTCTATTATAAATAAGGATGTGGTCATGTTGATATGAAGTAAGCAATTTCTTCTCAGGACCACAAAAGTGACAAGCATAGATAGAGTATTAGGGAGAATGCTAGATTGAGAAATGAGACCTATTTTCAACTTCCAGCTTTGCTGCCATTCTACTGTGTGGCCTTGGAAAAGTTACTGAACATCTCTGATTCTTATATTCCCTCAGTAAAACGAGAAGGTTGGGCTAGATGAGCTATAAGACTCTATAACTTTAAAATTCTATAAGTCTATGAAAATTAATTTGGTTTGTCATAAACTATTTCTGTGTGTGTGTGTGTTTGGGGAAGGGGGACTGTGTATACATTTCAAGCACATAGGAGTACATGACCTCTCCAAGAAACATATTTATGAGAAAAGGAAAGATTAAGCAAAAAAAAATTTGAAGCCAGACTGATTCTTCTTTGTTCTGTTTGAGAAAGGAAGGGTGCTGCTCTGTGACAAATTGCTACTGTTTGAAATAGTCAGAACAGAGCATCTAGACGACTTGATAAAAAGTACTTGAATGATCCTATTATAAGGATAACAGCAGTGAGAAGAGTCTATGGACAGCCATATATAGGCACATTAAGTTGATTTAAAGATGGTGTGGCAGCCTGAAACTCTGAATTTTCTGCCTTTGGTTGGCTTAGTACAGACCTTTAACATTACTTGAACATAGCCTGTTCTGTGCACCACTGTGAAGTCTACTTGAATAAATCCATGTTTAAAAAAAAAGGAATATTCTGTCCATACACCAGATTGAAAGCTAAAACTAAACACTGTTAGGCCCTTGAAGGATAAGAACAACAGGAGAAGGGTTCAGTCTGTAAAAGGGAGAGGTTTTCTATTTACTAGAATACTGCACACCATGCCACACTGACCCTCTCAGAAGTGCTTTCTGCTCATTAAGACTTTCTCAGCATGCAAATCTAACTCCATGTCTGAGAAAAAAGCCTTCAGAAATGAAGAACTCTTAGGGCCATAAATCTGCAAGACTAATATTGTAGCACAACAAGTTTATCTCTTGATCTGCTTTTACTGTAATAAGATACAGAGCTCTGGTTCTCTGAATATTTCTGTGCATGTAAAGAGCTCTGCTGTCTCTAAATATACTCCTGCCTCCAAGCTTCCTCTAGGTTAGTGCGTGCTTCTGGGATGGGGAAGAGGGCTATCATTATGTGTACCAGTGTTCATTAATCTGCTTACAGGAACAGGCTAAACTTTTAAAGCATATTGACATTTTTGTTTTTATTTCACTTTCATATAGAAATAGGTTAAGTTTTAAAGCCATATATAGTCTTCCCATGTATATTCTCCTGCACACATGGATTACAATTACTCTCAGTAGGTATCATGTAGATCAGCAGTTCTCAAGATGTGGTCTGGGGACCCTGAGGGTTCCTGAGATCTTCTAACATTCTGTGAAGTCAAAACCCTTCGCATTATAATACTAAGATGAGTTTCTAATATGGTAAATATAGCTTGATATAATCCCCATAAACAGAAGCTTTTTAGGGGGATCCTCGACCATTTTTAAGGGTGAAAAATAGTCCATAGACCCCAAAATTCCAGAACTGTTGATCTAATGGAAAAAAGAAATGTGCACATCTATGTAAAGGACACTGGTGGAGCATTTAGTACAGTGCTAGAAAGATTCTGTCAGTGCTTCTGTTGCATGTACATACCTTTCAGAATCAGAAGTAAGCTGGATTCATTTTCACTCTGATTTGCTTTATGATCTTGGATATATCCTTTTCTCTCTCTGTCTCTGTCTCTCTCTGTCTCTCTGTCTCTCTCTTTCTCCCTCCCTCCCTGTTGGTTTGTCTTTTCTCTCTGTCTCTTTCCCTGTGTCTCTCACTGTCTGTCTATCTGTCTCTGTCTCTCTTCCTCTGTGTCTCTCTCCCCCTCCTTTCTCTTTTTGTCTCTGTTTTTCTGTCTCTCTGTGTGTCTCTTTCCATCTCAATATCCCTCTCTGTTCCCCATTTTATCTGTACTGAAGCTGCTGCAATACTTCCTGTTTGTGCAATGTCTCAGAGCTGTTCAGAGGTCCAGGGGACAAAGCAATGTGCACACAAACCCAAATATACATTTTATTAAAAATTTTAACTTAACAAAAAAGCACATTTCCATATTCACAAAAGAATACAAAAGTAAAGGATTCTACATTCAAACATGAATCTCTATTTCACACCTCTTGCTTTAATTTAGATATATAAAAAATACTACCTGTTATTTTCAAAACTCTCCTACTTGTCTGTACTTCCTTCTCATTTTCTATTCTCCTATGTACATTTTAAAAAATATTTCAATGGTTCTCTTCCCAGGGTGGGGAGAGGCCATCACTATTGTTAACCATTACCCCTCTAAGTCTCCCCCAAATTAAACAAGGGAAAGAAGTAGAAAAAAAAACCTTATAACTAAAACACATAGTCCACAGTAGCCATGTCCAAAATATATGTCTCTGTATCTTGTATCCGTTATCATTCTGTCAGGAGGGGGATCCTCTAGAGACATAGTTGGTTACTGCTATGATCAGAGTTCTTAAATCTTTTAAAGTTGTTTTTCTTTGCAGCATTGTTTTCCTTGTTTAAGTTGTTTTCCCTGGTTCTACTCACTTCACCCTGCATCAATTTATATTACCCAGGATTCTTTGAAATTATCTCATCATTTCTTACAGTGTAATAATATTCCATTACATTCATATGACATAATTTGCTCAGCCATTTCCTAATTGTCTAAAAGGCTGTCTAAAACACTCTGTCAGATTCCAGTTTACTTTTTTCCCTAAATGTAAAAATTTAAGACATAAATTATGTGTTGCTAAATGATACAAAGTAATACATACATTTTTATACATTAGATAGTGGCAACATGATATGAGATAATTTCTGAACTGTATCCTGCAAATAGAAAGCTATATTTAAAATTCTCAACAAAATAATATCAGTTTACCATTAATCCTCAGTCTCTCAGATGTTCTCAGTGAACTTTGAGTTTAGTAGGATTCTAACTGACTTCAGTGGTTTGAAGGCATATAGTGTATTTAGAAGGTGCCAGAAATAATTCAAGATTAACACTACCTTTAAGCCCCTTGAAATCACATGGACCTGTACCAAGTACTACTTCCTTTCTGTCTTTGTATCCAAGCAGCCATCACTGGGCTTTACTCCCACTAAAATTTAATGAATCTTTATCTCTGTCTCCGTTTCTGTTTTACTCTCTGTTTCTGTCTGTGTGTGTGTCTGTCTCAGTCTTTCTGTTTGTCTCTCTTTTTCTCCATCTCTGTCTCTGTCTGTTTCTGTCTTTGTGTCTCTGTCTCTGTGTCTGTCCGCCTGTGTCTCTCTCTCCACTTCCCCCCACCTTAGAAGGGATCTTTATTCTTAATTATTTCCACAGGTATGCAAAGCCAAATAAACCAACCAATCAAAACAGAAAGGATAACAAAAGCTAACATTTATATAGCACTTTAAGGTTTGCAAAGGACTTCACATAGATTATCAAATTTGAGTCTCATAACAACCCTGTGAAGTTAGTGTTGTTATTTTTCTCATTTTGTAGATAAAAAAGCTGAGACTGGGAGAAATTAAATGATTTGCCCAGGGTCACACAGCTATTAAATTTCTAAGGTGACATATGAACTCAGATCTTCCAAACTCCAAATTCAGCACTGTATTCTCTACTTTAACCTACCTCCTAAGATTCATTTGGGTCCTCAGATTAAAGTGTTATATGCTTATCAATACAGAAGACTCTCTTGCAATTTAGAAAAGTTGTGAATAAGTTACTGGTTAAGACTGAAGAGCACTGCAGGGTTTAGAAGTCATTCAAGAAATGTATCTTGGTGATTATATCCTTTGCAGAGGTTTGGATTCCATCTTGTGTTGCTTTCAGCCTAGTCCTAAACTATATAGCTTTCCACTGAACCATATCATGTTGATTATTAAATTCCATCATAAGGTAGATGGTCTGGTGATATTCTGATAGGTCCAGGGAAGGACCATTATTCAAAAAATGCTTTGGGGCTCAGGATCAATTTCTCAGTAAAATAAGCAGTGGTTCTTCTTCTTGGCACAGGGAACAAGACTCAGCACATGAGGAAATCATTTCAAGGGCTCTCAAACTTCAGCTGCTATGCTAAGTTAGTTTTCCATCCAGACAGTTGGGCAACGAAAGCATCTGGCAACCGATACCTTCCTAAGTGCCATTTTACCCAATCACTGCTAAGCTGGTGGCACTAAAAACTGAAGCACTAAGAGATGGCGGTCACCAAGCCACCTGTAGAATATAGGGCTGGAAAAATGATAAGTCCTTCATTTAATTGTTAATGGGAGCTCCTTATAGTCCAATTTCTGAGACCCATCACTTAGAAATGTTAATGCTATTTATTGTAGCATGCATGGGATAATGGCATTTCTAAACATCTGTTTTCATTTAAAATTTCCAAGTTGCCTTTGTGTTTCATTCTGTGGGAGCCACTTGGTAATGATGCTGTTCATACTTATGATGCAGGAGGATAGAAAGTGGCATGTGGGAACCAAAACAAAATATTATTAATGAATATTTGCAGCTGCTGGTGGGACTTGGTGAGTATCTGCCAGCACTGGTGACAGAATTCATCTTGTAAAATGTACCTGTGATAAATATCAACTAAGAGTAATTAGCAAAGGTTGTTAATTCATGAACAACTTGCACATGAGCCAGCAAGTAATTTGGTTTCCACTGGCACTGGAATTTATTTTTTCTTTGCCCAGAATCCAGGGAACCACTGTCATAAAGTAGTAATGGTTGTGCTGGTCCCAATCTTCTTCAATCAATGGGGTTTGTCTGCAAGGAAAGAGAGAAATATAGTGACTGGAACATTATGATAATAGATTAATAAGGAAGCCTATGTAATTCCCATCCATTCTTTAAGGTTCAGCCAAAGTCTCATTTTTTTCTCCATGAAACTACTTCTGGTCATGATATAAGCAGTGTTATCTTGAGTAATCTTAGCACTCACTGTCGCCAAGTGACCCAAGCTGGAGGATCATTTGAGCTCAGGAGTTCTGAACTGCAGTGGGTTATGCCAATTAAGTGTGCACACCAAGTTCCACATCAGTATGATGAACCCCCATGAGCAGGGTACCACCAGGATGCCTAAGCAAGGGACAAGATAACTCAGGTCAAAAACAGAATGTATCAAAGTACAAGTGCTGTTCAATAGTAAGATAGCTCCCATGAGTAACTGAGTAGCCCCTGCATTTCCAGATTTGTTAAGGTAAGAAGGAAGGGAGGAAGGAAGGAAGGAATCATGGAGAGAGGGAGGAAAAAGGAAGAAAAAAAAGCAAATTTGGCATTTTAGCATCTATTGTCATGTTATACTCTTGATCTCAGTCCATCAACCAGTAAACATTTATTAGGTGTTTTCCATGGGCCAAGCACTCTGCTAAGTGCTAAGGATACAAAAAGAGACAAAAAAAATAGTCCCTGCTCTGTCAGAGTTTATGCTCCAAGGAGGGAAACAACATACAAACAAATATAAACAAAGTAATCTACATATAGAACAAATAGGAAATAATTAAAAGAGGGAAAATACTGGAATTAAGAGGAGTTAAGGAAGACTTCCTGTAGAAGGTAGGGTTTTAGTTGGAACTTAAAGGAAACCAGGGAAGTCAGTAATCAGAATGGAGGAGAGAGGATATTCCAGTCATGAGAGAGAGTCAGAGGAAATGCTCAGAGCTAAGATAGAGTGTCTTGTTCATCAAACAGCCAGGAGGCCAGCCACTACTGAGTTGAAGAATTTGTGTTTGGAAGAAAGATGCAAGAAGGCTGGAAAGGTAGGAAGGGGCCAGGTAATAAAAAGCTTTGAATGCCAAAAATGAAAAATATTTTGTGTTTCTTCCTGGAGGTAATAAGAAGCCACTGAAGCTTATTGAGTAGGGGAGTGACACAACTGGACCTGTGCTTTGGGAAAATCACTTTAGTGACTGAATGAAAAATGGATTGGAGTGGAGAGACTTGCAGCAGAATATTTCAGTAGTCAAGTCATGAGATGACAAGGATCTACAGTAGAATGGTAGCAATGTCAGAGGAGAGAGGAGAGTGTATTTGAGAGATATTGCAAAGGTGAAATTCACAGTCCTTGGCAACAGCTTGGATCTTGGTGTGATAGATAGTCAAGAGTTCAGGATGACTCCAAGGTTGTGAGCCTGAGGGACTAAGAGGATGGTATTACCCTCTGCAATAATAGGAAAGAGGAAAGAGGAAGATGAGCTTGATATTGGACAGGTTTAGTTTACCATGTCTTCTGGACATCCATTTCAAGATGTCTGAAAGGTAGTTGGAGATGCAAGACTGGAAGTCAGTAGAGTTTGGGGCAAGAGAGGTAGATTTAAAACATCATTATCATGGAAATGATAATTAAATTCATGGGTGTTAATGAGATCACCAAGTGAAGTCGTATAGAGGGAGAAGAGAAGATGACCCAGGGACATTTTTATTTTAATTTTTCAACTAGACTGGAAGCTCTTAGACAGAGGGATCATGTCTTTATGTTCCTTTGTATCACCTACTGAGCACAGGGTTATGTCTGTAGTACTTCGATACTTCAAGGATCTGTGATTTAATCAATGTGAATACTTCCTTTCCCAGGGCAGATTTCAATCTGCCAGTTGGTAGTCTTTGAGAATCCAAAACTATCTATGCTCATATCTCTGGGCCTGTACTGCAAGCTTTTCCAGATTCATGCCAGAATTTGTGCTCTCAGCGTTGTCTCCCCACCACAACGAGGCCCTAGAGTAAGGCCTTTTACGGAGGATACCCACAGAAGGCACTTGAAAAGAATTATAGCTATTCCTTCCACACCATGACTTTTCCCATCATGGTTTTGATATATCATGGGTCAGCATAAAAAATTAATTGAAAATATGGGGGGAGTTTTGTGGAAGCCACAGATTATACACAAAGGCCAGCAGATGACACAGAGCCTATGACCAAAAATTTAACCTAAATTTTACAATAAGGTATTGTAAACACCCTATAAAAGAAAAAAATCAAACTTCTTCTCTGATATGAAGGAAAGACCAAAAATATTTACATAGATTTTCTACATCACAGGGGCACCATATCCCTAACACCTATGATGTGGAAGTGATAACTGTAGATGGGTAGATGAATGAATAAATGAAGGAAGACCTTTCTCCTAAGCCCCACACTCCCAACCAAGGCATGCAATTCATTTAATGTCTCTGGGGTTTTTTTCCCCTCTTCTCTAAAATGGGCCTAATTCCTGTCCTGTCTCAGGGAGTGGGGAGGAAGGGAAAGAATTGAGAAAATAGGAAAAGAAGAAAAGTTTGGGGCAAAGAGTGAGATCACAAAGAAAGAAGGGGAAATTGGAAGGATTGAATTCCTAAGTGATCCTTCCTAACAGAACTACCTAATGCCAGAGCTGACCTTGCGTGTAAGTAAAAGATGTAACTACCTCTAAGAGGGATATCCTGTTCCCCAAAAATCTCTATGGGCTATTCATTTGGTAGCTGAAAAATATTTTCAAGAGCCAAACCTTTCATTCCACAATTAGAGATAAAGTTCAAAAGCATAACCTTACCCACAAATGACTGATAATCAGATTCTTTTCTGTAAAGAGGGCTGTTGTCTGTTGTAATTGGAGGGACAATGAAAAGATACTTGGCAAGAGAAAGGGAAGGAGGGGCATGACCCTGAAGGAAGAAAGGGGCCAAGAAAGGGAAAGCAGGGGATGGAGAGGATAAAATTTATCTGGTTCAATATTTCTGAGAACACTGTTCCTGCTGATGCTTTCAGCATATTAGGGGATGGTAACCGAAAGACTCTGCCTTAGATGTGCCCAGCAAGACCCAGAGATCTTCACAGTCTGACGGGGAGAGGACTAGGACGTCAGCTCAAGGGACAGATGACTATTTTAAGAAGACAGTTATTATTAAGTATGATTTACCCCATGCCAGATTTTCATAATTCACAACTGGAAAAGATTTCTTAAGTCATTCAACTTTCTTGTTTAACAGAGTAGGAAATAGACCAAAAGTAGTCACTTTTCCAGGCTTTGACAGGCAGCTAGTAGCAAATCTAGGTTCTGATTTCAAATTCCACTGACTCTGTTACATCTTTCTCCTTTACATTGCATAGAAATCAAAAGTAGGAGGCAAGATTCTTGGAGTATCAAGGCCAGAACTCATCCTAAACCAAAGAGAGAAGTAGAAAAAAGTTGGTATTCCCAACCCCCTGGGAATGAAGGTGATCTCTTATAACTTAACATGTGATCCTTCTAAGAAGTATTTTAAAGGGGATCGCTGAAGACAAACAGTCCCATTCCTGAGGGAGGGAATGAATGATTGCTTTGTGCACCTTCTCAAAAATGTGCCTGACTCCTATCTATGGCTTCCTGTCTAAAATTATATCCATAAACACACTGAAAAATTGACTATGGGTAATGGTGAAGGCAATGAGTACAAGTCACCATGCACCAGCCAGCTCTTTGTCTGGCCTCCAGAATATGGAAACCTTGCCCTCTGGACTGTATTCTGAGTTTGTCTGAAGTGGCCCCAGCTGCATCATTTCTCCTGAAGCCAGCCCATTACTTTTGCGGCCCAAGCAGCTGTTTTGTGAATGTCCATTTACCCCCTAGCAGAAACAACTCCATCATCCTTTGGAGGAGAGCCAGAGTGAATAAATGGGGAGCCCAAAATCAAGGGTTTCAATGAAGAAGCTCAAATGAGGGAGAAAAAAATGCTTTCCATTGAGGCTGTTTCTATTAAGGAGGAACTCTCGTTTAGGGTTGGGAGAAGGGAAAGTGACCGTGTTTTTCTCCCCTTTAGTTGTCTAAAAAGGGTAAGTATAGGGACTGGACATGTGATTTCATTGGGTATAGGGAATTTGGTATAGGGTAAGGAAACTCCCTCTACCAATGTAGGTTGGAACCTTCTTTTCAATGTGAAGTCTTAGAGAGTTACCTAGAGCACCGAGAAAGGTTAAATAATTTACCCAGGATTCCACAAACTGGATGTTTTAGAGTCAGCACTGGAACCAAATCATCTCGACTTTGAGACCTGACCTCTATCTGCTATGTTTTGCCAACTCAATAAGAAAACATTGATACCAGGAGATGTTGTGGCTCCAAATGTATATTCTAAAAGAATCTAGGTGACAAAGAAGGGGAACTCTGAAAAGAGACTGCAGGTAAGAAAGAAGTTTCCTTCTTTCTCCTCCTGAACCCATGTCTCATAAGATTTTATGCTCAAACTGGAACTTAAAAATTATTTGGAATGACCTTCTCATTTTAAAGATGTATCGCTGAAGTCTCCCAGAAAGGGAAAATGGTTGCCCAAGCTAATAAGTGACAGAGCCAAAAATTCACCCCAGGCCTTTGAATTCCAAATCCATTACTCTCTTTGTGACATTGACTCCGGGGTGGTTGGGCATAAGCTCAAGATATTTGTGTGGTCTACAGAACAGCAAATAAGTTGCTGGGCAGGAAGACTATCCTTGACACAGAAGAATAACTTCTTTATTGTGGGAAAACTAGTTTGCACTGAAATACTACATTCTAATTTGAGCAAATCCAGTTCGTCTATCCAAATTCTTTGCTTAGTATCATGGAGTCACATGCCTAGAATGTAGTAAAGAGGGTGATGCAATATACAAATCTCATAATATCAAACCAAAGTGCACAACTTTATAGTGAAACTAAGGTCTGTATTGAGTAATATCGCCCAACACCTCAAACAGTTATTTCTTGGAACGTCTGAGTTCAAACAGTTAAGAATAGGAATGATATTTTTAAAAAATAGAGGGAGCTCAAAGAGACAAAAAAATGACCCAAAGGCTAAGGAAACAAAGGTAAGAATTGATGAGAAGAGTTATGTAGACCAGTCTATTGCTTGGTAGGACAATGATTAAAGAAAGGAATCAAGTGAAATAGAAAACAACATAAAGATTCAAGTCAACCAACTCAAGCTAGTAATATAGAGGAAGGAAGGAAATGATTTTGGGAAACTGAAGGAGAAGCAAACCCAGTAAACTTATAACTAGGGTACTAGGTGCTGTAGTCCAGGACACTAAACAGAGAGTATAAGTCTTTCAGTACTTTCAGCACCTAGTTGGTAAAAATAATTAGTTAAATTAATAAGCTACTAGCTTGGCATCCTTCAGTAAACTTTTCCCCTGTTCTGCCTTACTCTAGAATCTTAAGGTTCCTGTCTCTCCATGACCAAGTAATACTTACCTGATAACCAAGACCACCTTGTGTGCCAGTTGTCACCCAGGAACATTTTGAGATTTCTTCCCAGCTCATGAAATTTTCCTATTATGGCTCAGAAAGTAAAGACATAGCAGTCACTACAGACCAGGACCATTCTATTAGAGAGTCACTCTTTTGTCTAGGTCAGCTCAATATAATTAATCTCCCAAGGCAGTGGGAGAGGGGGAAAGGAGTCAAGTATTTTCTCAGCAAAGTTTCTTTCTGGTAGAACACAATAGATCATATTACCAATGTGGCTTGCTGGAAAGTACCCAAGAATAGAAATCAAAAGACTCGAGTTTTAGTCTAAGGCCTGCTACTGACTGACTGTGTAACTACAGGAAAATGGTTTCACATCTCTGAGCTTCTATAAACACATGGTGTAGTAAAAACAGCAACAACAACATGGCTTTGGAATCAAAGGACCCAGGTTATAGTCTGACCCTTAGTGTGACATGACTTGACCTACATGGTTTTCGGTTCCCTTAACTGTAAAATGAGGAATCTGGAATAGATAATCTGAAAGGTTTCTTTCAGCTCTGCCTCTCTGGTCCTATGACCTTGGACCTTAGATAATCTCCAACGTTGTCTTTCCAGCTCTAACGTTCAGTAATGATTTGATGTCTTTTTTTCAAGTTCCTCTCAGTCTCCTCGAAGTGTTGCAGAATATGTGTCCCATAAATCAGAGAATATACCTAGGGAACTAAGATGTTCTTAGCTTTGAGGAATGAGAGGGGAAACTGATCTAATATATAGTAGGATGCTCTAGTTTGCATTTGGTGACCCCCTCGGTTCCTTTCCAACTTAAAATTCTAAGATTGTGTAATTCTAAGACTCCCTGACTTGTTTCCCTATGTCTGCTATTCAGTGTAAGGAAAGATGAATGAATCTAGGGAGATCTTCACTGGAAGTCCAGACACCCCAGTCAGTGTATACTCTCTAGAGGACATTTTGTTTTCCTGAGCTACATCACTATCCCTCCACCTCTGCCTTTGGGTCTGTTTTCCAGGATTTAGTTCTTGTCATTCACTTTGCATATGCAAACATCAGGATGAGGAATTATTTTTATTTCCCCTACCCTCTCCTTCCTGCAGGACCAATGGGGCTGCTGTGCTACCCAAGGACCCTACTTCCACAACTAGGTGCCAAGAGACGACCTGAGCTTCCATTTCCAGCCCTGTCCCTGTGAGCAATCCTCACTGAGCAAAAAGAGTTCACCAAGATCAGCATGAAAAGGGAAAGCAATTTGTTCAGAGGCCCCAGAGTCAAATGCTCATGGTGTGCTGCTTGTGGGGTTTTTCAGCTTTATTCAGAATCAAGTTGATCTTATTTTGAGAGATGTGCAAGACAGGTAGTTCCAGCTAGTCGAGCCTCTGGCTTCCCACCTGTCCCTATTCAGGATAACTACTCTCATCAAGATCTCGTGTCACCTGAGGTAAATGGGTAGGCTTTGTGGGCCAAGTTTTTAACATTTTCCCTTATGCACCACTTCCAAAATGGAGTAAGGCATCAGGGAATTGCGTTTCCTTTTCAGGATTTATATTTCCCTTCTCCCTACCACCACCATGTTGGTTAGCTAAGTCTGATTCTTTAAAGGTTTAATTTGTTGTCTCTCAAAAGAAGCAGACAGAGAGCCCTGGAGACTGGTTTTCTCCTATTTATTCAAAGTCTAGCATTGGCTAGTGACAAAGTACACTCCTCATTGTAAGGTCCCACTAATGAGACCAACATGTCTCAGAAGCTAAATAGTTTCTTTTCTCTGTGGAACTCAAAGCATTTTAGAAACACAAACTAATTTGGGGTTCATTTTGACCTGGATTCAAAGTCCTCCTTGATCCCAGTAGGACTCAAATTTCCAAGACAGCCTGCTTTATTGTGGGGACTATTTTATGCACCTGGAATCAGAAGAATGAAAATACAATGTTCCCAGCAATATGAACCCATTCCTAATTCAAAAGCACCAAAGGTTGGACACAGATCCTTTGATGACATCTTCCATATTTTAAAAGGAGAGAGGCTTAAAATTTGATCCTTTACTCACAAAGACAAGGTTTTTCCCCACAAAGGGTTGATTAACTCAGGACATGCTATTGAGGACTTGTATCCAGAGTCATATAACTTCAGAGTCTACTTTAGACCCAAGGCTCTAGAGAAATAAGGGACTTTTGAGCTCATCCATTGTGTTTCCCTTATTTTGCAGATGAAGAAACCGAAGTCCGAAAAAGTGGGCTGCCCAATGTCATACACATTTTCACCAAGGATATATCAATTTCTATATAATTTTCCTTGACTATTTCAGGGCAAACAGGAACCTGCTATTCTTGAGTAGTCACAGGAAATTTAAGGTAGGGTCATGTGCCATCTCCATAGAAGGCCAGGCAAATTCTCATGAAACCAGATCACTGGGCAAAGCATTTAGGTCCATGTGGTATCACTGGGGTTTTTTGAGAAGAGTTAAGAAATGGAAAAATGTAGTGGAAAGAGCACAGAAATGGGAGCTGATAGATTAGGATTCCAGTCATAGATCTGCTATTAACTAGCTTTTTGACCTAGGCAAGATTATCATTGAATCCATTCCTTCCTTCCTATGTATACACATATGCATAGATATACATATGTACATGCACACACATACACATATATATATGCATATTCATATACATATATATATATATATATGTATAAGTCACTAGCATGCGCACTAATAAATAAGATAAAATCTTTGCCCTTGAGGAGCTCATGGACTAAGAGGGGTGATTAGACATACTCCAATATGTCAATGGATTCATAATCTCATTCATGTGGATACTCCTTCTGACCACCCACAGCTTCTCATATTTTTAAGTTCTTATCTACATCTTCCCATAAATACTCTGCCGAGGATCTGTCCATCACGTTATAGGCCTTCATCTAGGTTTTTTGACAAATTCATGCATACCAGAAGAGCACTCGTACTGATCATCTGTTATCCCTTAATCTTCATACATGGTAAGACATATACATGGATAAATGACACAATTTAACATGTTGCAAATGTATAAAGGGGAGAATTTATAAGATTGCTTTCTGCATTTCCTCAAATGAATGAATTAGAGTAAATGATCTCTAAATTCTCTTCCGTAGTTTAATTCTTCAAGTTAACTCTGTGACCTCAAGACAGGCACAATAATATAGTAGTAAGAATGTTGGACTTAGAGGATCTGAGTTGGAATCCAGAATCTGCCACTGGACCAATCACTTCCCCCCTCTAGGGTCGGTTTCCTTGTCTGTAAAATGAGGAGCCTGGGCCAAGGACCATATTGAGCTCTAAAGTCTGGAAACCAGGATCGATATTATTGTTCTCTGCAGAAACTGGTGGGCTGTCCCATCCATCCCTGGTCAAAGGCCCATTTAGTAAAACAAGGCCTCTCAACAACCTAGCTTTCTTTTTGTGAAAGCTACTGAAGTAGCAGGTTCAGGAGGAAACTCCCTTGCTATCTGTTGATCTGTGCCTATTGGGGAATAATCAACCATTCACTTCCTTTCCCTCCAACTCTTTCCCCTCATTGCCAGTATAACAATTGGCTTTGGGAGGAAAAAAAAAAAGAAAGCATACTTTTCCCAGAGGAAGGTCTTAGGCTGCATAGTCGGACATGGCCTTGACAGTTGCCACATGAATCTCCTCCCCAGGCGCAGATGTCATTCTGAGGTGAAGTCAAAAACCACTTTGCTTGCTCACCAACCCGTGAAAATGTAATTTTCCAGCAGGTTCACCAATGGTGAAAAGTTTCTGGTCCCCCTCACTCCCCAAACTGCTCTAACCCTAACAAAAGGAAGAAAAATCTTGTCTGGAAAGCCCCTCTGAGATTACTCTGTTATCAGTTCCCAGGAATTGAAGAAACAACATTTCTCATGCCCAGTAAAGCCTTCAGATAATGAACTCTGAGATAAGGGGACTCCATTCAGAATGAAGTCACAAATTGTTCCGGTACATCAACCCTTTCAATCCCAAGGGAGGTGAAAAGAGGACATGTTGGATCTGATTTGAAATATCTTGAATTTCTATCATGCTGCTCTTCCAAGAAACTCAAAATGCATCTCACGGAATATTTCCTTCTCATTACTTCCCGATACAAACCCTCAGGCAAGCTGCCTTTCTTTCCCCCTCCCATTCCATGTTCATCCCTGCCTCCATACCTTTGCTCATGGTTTCTTCTAGGACACTTGTCCCAGTTTCTCCTCATGTCCTCAGTCTACTCATCCTCCAAGACCTTGCTGAAATCCCACTTGCTATATGAAACCTTCACTGAGCGCTATAACTTACCCTTTTGTGACCCTCGATGGCAGTGGTATCAAACTCAATCAAGAAACATTTATTGTGTCTACTGTGTGCCAGGCAGTAAAGACACAAAAAGGGGTCAAAAGATAATCCCTGCCCTAAAGGAATTCAGTCTAACAAACTCATACAGAAAGGAATCCCTGTACAAATTAATATTATATTGTATTTTGTTTTTATCTTGTTAATTATTTTCCAATTACATTTAAATCTAGTTAGGGCTGCAACTCCTGAGTTTCTGAGGCAGGCTGAGAGTTTGACACCTGTAGTATAGTACATCTATCTATGTTACAATTTAACATTTAATTTTAAAATTCCTGTGGAATTTCCTAATTGACTTGTGTGTTTGATTATTTCCCTCCAAATAGATTGAGAGCCTTGTAGTAGAGATCATACCTCATGCAGTATTTCTCTAGTATCCTCTATAGTAACTAGTACAATGTTAGGTTTCCAGCAGGTACTCAGAGACAGAGTGGTACAGTGGAGAGGGCATAGCACTTGAAGTCAAAAGACTTGGTTTCTAGTTTTAGCTATGACCTTTCCTAGCCAAGTTAGAATTTCTGAGCATCAGTTTCCTTATCTGTAAAATAGGGTTAATAATACACATACTACTGGCCTAATAGGACTGTTACGAGAAAAGTAACCCTTCAAACAGCACAGGGCTAGTGTTATAATAAATACATCTTAATGGATTGATTGATTTAATTTATCCTCAGCATATCTTAGTGATGGCAAAAATAGATCATGAATTTAGAGCTGGAAAGTACCTCAGAGAACATCTACCTTGTCCAAACCCCCTCTTTTTACAGATGAGAAAGCAGAGACCCAGGAAATTCAAGTAAATTGCCCAAGTTGGCACAGGTAGTAACAGAGCCTAGGTCCTCTGATTCAAGGTCGTTCCATGGATCACTCTGCCTCCTAGGCAGGGACAGGAAGTTTCACTCAGGCCACGGGTCAGTTGATGAGCATGGCTGGCATCCTACAGAGAGTTCATTGCCATTTGAAACAAACTCAGCTCTAACTTCCTCCAAGGAGTTGGTGCTCTTCTAGGCAGATGCTGCTGCCTATATATTTTCTTAAGGGGTTCACAGTAATGAACAATATGATTAATTGTCTCTGGGCTGCTGAAAGCACATAAGGGCTTCATAGCCTATTCAAGGTCAGCCACAGTCGGAGGAACTAAATCCAGGAGCCCTTGTTTACCTCAAATGATATTATCATTGTCTTTTCTTGAACCAAGATTTTTCAGATTCTATATTAGAAGAACAGTCTGGAAGCTGTATAAGTTTTCTTCAAAGGAAACACCCTTTCCTTGCATGCTACAAAGGCATCTCTGAATCTTTAAGTCAGTCCTCTAAAGGCTGTGTCCTCTACACCCTGACAACCAGGGGGAATTGTTGGAGGTTGCCATAATTGGCATTGTTACATGGGTCTATTGGAAAGCTGCCTAGAAGCCCCAGCTATCCGTTCTGCAAATGACAAATGGAAGGAAGGAGCAGCCTCCCTCACAGTGGGCTCACCCACTCCTGTTCTTCCACACCTCATTATGCCTCTATACTGCCTGAGAAATTAATATTTGTTGGGTTTTTTGTTTGTTTTTGTGGACAAGATGGAGTGATGACAGGTTCTTGCCTCCTATTTTTCTACTATCTTTCCATGGGCTCAGCATCTTTGGTTTAGTTCTAGGTGGAAAGAAAGAGAAGAATACAATGTAAGACTCAGAGTTAGTTATATCAAAGTTTAATAGCCCTTACCATATGGGCCTAAGAGTTGTGTGTGAACCCTGACCACTTGACAAGATAGACTCTGGCCACTGGCCACCTCTACTCTTTCTCTGCTCTCTGCCACCATTGTGGGCTTCTGTTTGTTCTTACCTGTCTCTTCTCTACTGATGTGATAGGGTTAAAAGGTTGAAGGCAATCTGAACTCCACATCATGGGCTTTGCCGGTGACATTTGACTTTTTAAATGGTATAATTGAATAAGATTCATGTCCATGTAGTGGAAGCCTGAGGTAGCATGGTCTGCCATAAGGAACATTGAAGTAAGAGTCAAGGGACCTAGAACTATACCTGAACAAGTCATTTCATCTTTCTGAATCTCATTTTATCCATCTATAAAACAAGTGAGATGGATTTCTACTAGAAGATCCCAAAAGTTCCTTCCAGTTCCAACATTTTAAGATTCTACCTACAAAGTACATTTTGCCTTTCTACCATTCCTATTTCCCATGTCATTGTGTCTGAAGATAGGCATGACATCATGGGGAAATAAATAATTAAATAATTCTAATAACTGCTCTTGGTCCAAGAGTCAGATAATGAAAAATACTTCTACCCATTGGCAGAAAGGTGGAGAACTACAGGGACAGAATGTTGCATTTGTTGCCAGGTATCACCTTTTTATCAGTTGTTTTTGGCTGTTTTCCTTTGTTACAGGGTAGGATTCAGTTCAAGGTCTGAGGTCAAGGAGGAGGTTATACCTAAAAATGCCTACAATTTAAAGACAAAACACATCATTAATTTTTTTTAAGAAAATGAATGAATCTGACTATGCTCCTGATTCCCCGAAAATTTCAACATATGAAACATAGTTCCCAAATAATAAATATTGAGAACCAATATCAGAAATAAGAATAAGATAATAACTTACATTTGTAATATTATACTGAATACAAAGTTTTTTTACATACATTACCTAATTTGAGCTCCTCACAAGTCAGTACCAAAATCGTTATCCTTATTTTGAAAATAAAGAAACTGATGCTGAAAGAGGTTGAATGACTGGCTCATTGTCACATAACCGGTAAATGTCAGAAGTCTAATTTGAATCCAGGTCTTCCTGGTTCCAAAACCAGTGCTGTCTCCACACTATCCAATTAGAAAAATTACATCGTCGTAATATATGCAATAAACTTTATCGTAGCAGTTTAGCTTTGCAATGCATTGCCTAGAGATTGCCTTTCAAAATAGATATTTATTAATAATTTTTTCTAAGCCTGCAAATAAGTATAGATATTTGCCAGTGGTGCCCCCTAGTATGTTCTATTATTTTTAAATAGTTCACATGCTAAATGAACCAAAATTAACGTACACATAATATATATATATATATATATATATGTATATATGGTGTGTGTGTGTCTGCATAGTTGTTTCCATGTCTCCCCATTAAAATGTGACCTCCCTAAGGGCAGGGGTCACATATTTTGCCTCCCTTTGTATCCCCAGTTCTTAGCACAGTACCAGGCACACAGTAAGAATGTAATAAATGTTTATTGATGTTGCTAATAATGAGTCAACCTTCCTAAAGAATTATTTACCTTGAGTAAGTGAGATGGAAGTGTAATCTAGATATTCCTTTTCTCTTCTCTCTGTAACTTACGGTTATGGAAATCTTGCTCTCTGTTTCACCTGATGTCTAGTTGACTGAATTCCTTTGATTCAGCTCCTGGTCTTGAAAATGAGCCTTGCAAGTTGATCTTTGTCAAAAGATTCCTGCCCACCTGAGAAAGTCATGCTACTTGACTACTAAGTCAAGTCATCCTTTGAAAGAATTTTAACACCTTAATCAGAATTGATCTGTGCTTCTGGAGATCACAGTGACTATCCTTACTCAACTTGGACTTTTTCAAGTCTCTCCTTCTTTTGAAGCTTTAATTCCCAAGACTATTAGTGTTGCTGATTGGAAAGCTGATTTGCCCATTGAAGATGTCTAGATGATTCTAGAAAGTGACCCCGTAGGGGAGGGTGGGCAAAGGTCACCCAGCAGGAAAAGAAATCAAGAGCCTTGCTCTGGCCTTGAATGCCTTTTGGACATTAAGTGTGAGTGAGGTGTTTAATGAGTTCCAGAATTGGACCCACAAAGATTTTCTCTGAAGTATTTTGCTTCTGCTTCTCAGGGGAGTTTGAAAAGGAAAGGGAAGGAGTGATACAGAAGAGCTAGACTTTGCTTGGACCTGGAACATGGGTTCCATTAAGATGTTAGGCTTTTGCTAAGTATTGCTGGTTCCTCATCCTCAAGCCCTCATTAGAACTAACAAGAAGCAGCAGAATCACCTTTACCCTCCAGTAAGTCCATGAAGCCAGAACAGCTGTTTGCTGGATCCTAATTCTTTCTAACAATGTTGCCACCATAAGCCCTTTTTTGACTGTTCCTAACCTCTATCACCTCACTTCTACCTTCTGCATCCTCCCTCTCTAGAAACCTAATCTCTCATTTAAGCATATCCTCATCTCCCTCTTTCCTAGAAGATGATGCAAAAGTTAACCTATCCAGGGCAATAGGAGTCATTTATCCCTTCTGTCACTTCTCTCTCTCTCTCTCTCTCTCTCTCTCTCTCTCTCTCTCTCTCTCTCTCTCTCTCTCTCTCTCTCCCCCTCTCTCTCGTCTCCTTATGCTGATTGATTGGCTCTCTATTTATTTACTATGGAAACTGGCTAATATCTATGGATCAGATGTTTGATTTCATAGTGTCCTTCTCCCTGCCCAGGCATCTTTCTCATTCCCATAATTATACGCCTTTTACCTTTGCCTTGTTCTCTAATACAACCAGTACTTCTTTTCATCAAGTAACATGTTTCCTTTAAATGCTTTTGATTCTACCCACTATATCTACATTTGTTTAGCAGAGCTTGCCTAGGCTGCTCCTTTTAGGAGCTGAGATGGTGATTAGAAGGAATGTGATACTAGGGCCTTTTCAATAAATCACCTATTTCCCTTCCAAGAATTTGTTTCCTGAACAATTACTGATTACTGTGAGCCTTCTGCCGGTGCACTGGTGGAGCCTGCGTGCCAGGAGCCCCAGATCTGACACTTGGGTTTGTAGAGGGAGCCAATGAAGGGAGGAAGAGTTTGCAGAGGTTCCATGACTGCTTAGGAAGAGTTTGGTCCTCAGATGAAAGTGCCTTGTAATTAGAACAGCCTTAAACATCAGCTCAGTGGAGCATGACCCATAAGTCATGCTCGGTGGCCCCCAGAATGGAAGGTAGGTAGCATCAGTTCAAAATAAGAAAGAAGTTTCTAAAAAGTAGCCCTGTCGTGGGTCCTCTATTACCTCAGGCTTTTAAACCAAGGCTGCATGACCTTTGGGGGATGTTGTAGAGGCATTAACTATGTACGTATGGTTTGAACTGATGATCACAAAAGACAGAATGGGCTCAGGAAGCAGGAGGTTCTCTACTGTTGGAGGTCTCCTGTAGACATGAGGTGACTACTTTAGGGAAATACTGTAAAGAGGATTCATGCTTTAGGCATGGAATGGGCTTACATGACCCCTGAGCCCCCTTATAAGATCATATTATTCTATCACAGAGACCTAGCTGCATTCCAGATTAACTTGTTCCACATCATTTCTTAATACACCTGATCCCACAACATAAAATGAAAAAGACCCTTGTCCCATTTCTAAATACAATAGATATCACCGTTCTGTTGTCACGTGAAACAACAAGCTCCTCACTCCACGCAGCAAGACAAACGAAAAAAGAAACCTCAAAAAGGAGAGTAACAAACAATTCGCCTCCAGTCTGGGCAATTTTAAGATAATTGAGCTAACATGCTTTTGAATTTTAATGAATAAATGCTGTTCTTATTTGTTTTTTACCTACTTTCTAATTTTAACAAGGAGGAGCTAGAGATAATTACTAAACCTCTATATTTATAGAAAACTGCATCCTTCATAAGAATCCAGTGGGGCAATTATCTCCGTACTGTATGTACTGTTTTCCTATAAATGTTGGAAATTCAATAATTATCACCAAACGAGCTGTGACATTTTGAATGTAGATACATAATAATGAAAGAGGTCATTTATTCATTAACATTCACAACACACACTCATTCCTCCTCTTCTCTGATGGATGAACTCAGCTTTGGGTTGTGTGAAAACTTTATGTGAGCCAATTAAAATGCTATCTTTTTGATAAAAATTCAAGAGACTCAAAGAGTACCCTGCATTACAGGACAACCAAATGAGAAAAGTTATATAGTACAAACTCCCTTCTCCTCATCACCACCTTCAAAATTCTCTCCTCAGTTCTCAGGGAAGCTCCATGGTAGTATTGAAGCATGATTCCCTTCCCCAGTATCTCTAATTGTTAGTTCAGTGCAGAAAAATAATAGTCAAGAAATATAGCCTTTTGTGGGCTGTTATGAGATGGGATGTTTCTTGTTCTTTATAACAGAAAAGAATGTGCAAAAGCTCAAAGAAAGTTAGGGTTGTTTGTTCAATCCCAAGAAGCAATGGATGGAGTAATTAGTTTAATAGAGCAAAATTGAGATCGTCTTTATCTAAAGGTATTTTAAAGCAAATGTTAACTCTCCTGAAATTCTCCGAAATGAGCATACAACATACAACCAGACAACATCCCTCATGTCTTTAGTTTTATGATTGTGTAGCCTGTGTCTTGGGGACGCTAGGATGACTGTCAGGTTCTATCACTGGCTCGTTATCAGGACCAATAAAACTCAATTTCTCTGTCTAAACCGGGGTTTACTCTAAAACGGGGGTTCTTACTCTAGGATCCATAAATATTTAAAAATACATAAGTATAGTTTAATATAATTGGTTTCCTCTATAATTTTATGTATTTTACTTTATATATTTAAAAACCTTATTTGCCAAAGGATCCATATTCTTTACCAGAGGTCCCTGATGCAAAAGAAAAAAAACCTTCTAAACCCTTCTTGATTGTGATAAAAGTCAATCAAAATCATTATGAGGTTATCAAGACATCAATAACCAACCTGGTTCATTTCAGAGTCCTCCTTCGGGCAAAATTCCTATCCATTTCAGTGACAGTTACATGGGTACGCTGTCAGGGTAACATTTTGGGCCAAGTTTGCCTTTTTTTAATTTTTAACTAAAAATATCTGTGCAACATAGATTTTTTTTCTAGCAAGACAGAACAACATGCTGCAGAGATCAGAGACTCTACCAATTTGTGTCCTTCAAGTGGGGGTGGCAAGAGGTATCTTAGACTAATGAATCTCTTTTTAATTACTTTGAAGTTAGTCCCAAAGCCTTATTAATGTCCCTCTCTCCAGTCTTTCACAAGGAGACCAAACTGCAATTGCTTTAATTTCCACAATCCTTGGGATTCTGAAGAGCCTGTCCTTGAACAATGTATTTTCAATTGCATCATCCCTGCTCAAATGAACTGCTGAATTACTTTCACTGTTTGAACCACCTTCCAAGCTTCATAGTTGCTATAAGGGATTGAAATCCCTGTCTCAGTAATGTCACTCAACTCCCTCCAATATGACTCAAAGAAAACTGGACCTACCTCAAGATAACATATTATGATGCATGAATTATTTCTTCAGGATGGTATAGTGTAAAAAGCACTAGTCCTAGAGTCAGAGGACCTGGGTTCAAATCCTAAATCTGCTACTTAACTTTGATACCTAGATAAGTTATTTATCTCTTTGAGTTTTGGTTTCTTCAGCTAGTGGACTAAAAGATCTCTAAAATCTCTCCCAGATGGAAATTCTATGATGGTACATTTTCCAAAGGAGTCTGAGTGTAGGTTTATGTGAATTATAGTCATCAGACCATATGCTGATTAGGGTTGCTGAAATTCCAGATTTCTTTCAAAATTTCATCTCTCAACACAGCTATTTAACTCTCAAACAACTGAATGGGCTTCCACAATGACCTCAAAGGTCCCTTTTACCTCTAAAGATTCTGTCATTCTAATCCAAAGACACTACACCAAGCCTGGTATCTTGCTAGCAGATGATCAACTTGGTTAAGTTCTAATGCATAAAATGATACCAGTGATGGCAGTACTTCATTCAGCAGAGAAAATAGAGAACACAAGCATGTCCTTTTACGAAAGGATTCAACTTCTTCAGTCCAAAAACCTTTTATTGCCCATCTGTCATTTGTAAGGAGCTTTACTGGTCACTGGAAGGAAAACAGATATCAATAGGACGTAGGCTCTGCTCTTCAAGAAGCATACAATCTAGTGGTGAGGTGGGATGGAGGATAAGAAATATCCACAAATAAGCATTTAAAAAAGTTATGCCTAAGGAAATCTATAAGAGAAGTACAAATAAAGTGCTCCAAAGGTGTAAATTAGGGAAAATGTACTTTTGGCAGAAGCATAAAGTCAAGGTAAAACAACAAAGGAAGCTCACTTTACCTCCCTTTATATTATTGTCAGAAAACCCACAGGTTGGCAGCAAAATTATATAGGTTGTCCCTTTTGCTGAAAAATATTAATTACAGGTTGTTGCTATATAGATGGGATCAGGAAGGTCCAGTTTCTACAGCCTCAGTGCAAGTGGAAAAAAGAAATATTCTTTATCTACCTAAACTAGAACTGTGCTAGAACACATTAGATTAGGAAGCATTTCTCAATTAATTTCTTCTACCTCCATCAACATTGTCATTATCAGTATCATCCCAGATGATACTCATCTAGCACTTTAAGGTTTACAAAATACATAGATGCTGCGGGACTACAAATAAAGAATAAACGTCCTTGCCTTCCTATTGCTCACAACCTCAAAGACAAGACCAGTTTAAATAGAAATAAATTAAACATGACTCTTTTAAGGTCATAAGGTCATAAGTTTAGAGGCAGAAGGGACTGTAGAGGCCATCAAAATGAACCTTCTATTGGAGGGAGGATTAAACTTGAGTTTTCCTGATTCCATTGCCAGCATTCCATCCACTGTACTGCTTAGCTGTCCCTGAAAGGTTGAATCTGATGCATGGAACCATCCTTGTAGAAAATGGGTTCTGAAGTTACCCAATCCTGAACAATGGTCTCTTTAGTCTTTCCCATTTTCTTCAGCGGTGATGCGTTCCAAAACCCTTATTCAAAGCCCTGCTACAGGACTAGATTCAAGAAAAGTTTCATATCTATGACCTAATTCCTGTTTAGGTCACATCCAGTTATTTCAGGCTCTGGACCATGTAGGCCCAATATTCCTTTCCACGAGTAGCAAAACTATAACAGCAATAATGTAATTGGTTCAGCCACTTATCTGTGTGACCCTGGGCAAGTCACTTAACTCTGTTTGCTTCATCTGTAAAATTATCTGGAGAAGAAAATGGCAAACCCCTCCAGTGTCTCTGCCACAAAAAAACCCCAAAAGGGTATCAGGAAGTGGGACACAACTGAAATGACTAAATAACAAGAAACAACAATGGACAAAATGTTGGACTCAAGATTTGGGTTCAAAGCCTACCTCAAATACTTATTAGTTGTGGCACTTTTGGCAAGTTATTCAGGTTAATGACCTATAAGTTCCCTTCTAAGTTCACCTCTAAACTTATGACCCTATGATCTTTAAAAAAAAGTCATTTAATTTTACTCCTATTTAAACTGGTCTCATCATTGAGATTTACAGCAATAGGAAGTCAAGGATCTATAATGTACCAGAGTTTTCCTTACCTGTAAAATGAAAGTGTTGCTTCAATGGCTTTTAGTGTCCCTTCTAGTTCTAAATATATGTTCCTATGAAAAAACATATGCTTTGACCAGTAAGACTTTCATGCTGGTTCCTAGGAGTCACTCTGGGGTTCTTAACCCTTTTTTGTGTGGCATCAATCCCTTTGATAAGTCTGGTGAAACCTATAGGTGAATTATGTTTCTGAATGTATAAAATTAAAAACATAGAAACACAAAGGAAACCAAAAACATTGAAATGCAGTTACCAAAATATTTTAAAGACACATTTACAAATCTCAAAGTAAGAACCCATGTTGCCTGTGGTCCAAATCAAGCATACAGAATTCCTTTGAAAATGAAGTCTAAAGAACAAATTTCCCAGAGCAGTAAAACTTGGGAAAGCTATAAAAGTAACTGATAGTGATTATTTCATTTGAGCCCACAATGACTCTTTGAGGTAGTTACTATGTCTCAAAGACTAGGAATCTAGGGATCAGAGAGGTGCCTGGGGTAGTGATAGGGAAAAGACAGGAATCCAGCATATTATTCATTATGCCACACTGTCTCTGATACAAAATGAGATTTGGTGATAGACTAAAAAATGTGGCTGTAGCAACTTAGGAATAGAGGGCTTAAAGGCCCTTGTCAGAGCCTTAGCAGGGACCCTGAGATTCTTTTTTTTTTCTTCATTTATTTATTTAAGTTTACAACATTCATTTCCACAAAATTTTTGGGTTCCAAATTTTCTCCCTTTTTCTCCCCTCCCCGACCCCAAAACGCCAAGCATTCTAATTACCCTTATCACCAATCTGCCCTTCCTTCTAACATTCCTCCTTTCCCTTATCCCCATCTTCTCTTTTGTCCTGTAGGGCAAGATAACTTTCTATTCCCCGTTATCTGTATTTCTTATTTCCTAATTGCAAGGACAATACTCAACAGTTGTTCCTAAAACTTTGAGTTCCAACTTCTCTTCATCCCTCCCTCCTCACTCATTCCCTTTGGGAAGGCAAGTAATTCAATATAGGCTATATATGTGTAGTTTGGCAAATGGCTTTTGATCCTGAGATTCTTTGAAGGGCTAGTGATTTGAGGGGACAGCATAAAAGGCCACAATGGTGAAAAGGATAAAGCTGATGATGGACTTCATTATCAGAGGTATATAGGACATTAGTGCTCCATTTAGGTATATCCATATACACCATTATTGCCATAAACTGAGGCCATTTTGGACCTAGGAAAACCTCCAAAGAGATATAACAAAGCCATCTTTTTTCTACCTATTGGTGGCAGGCCTTAGATCTTAGAGCAAGGTGGAAATAGCTCATTCTTGCTCAGCCCCTCTGATTAATTTGGTGTTTCAAACTCAGTGGCCTGTGAGATATTCATTGCTGTCTGCTATTCCTAACAGATGTCCATTTTATGAGCCATTACTACTCCTTTCCTCAGGAGCCAATTTCCCCTCCTCAACATAAATGCTGCAGGTACCACTGGTCTCTGAAATAAGCAGAGCTCATGCCCTCAGCACCCAAACAAGTACTCCTAAGACTTTCATCTCATCATTTTTCTTTTCTGTTCAAAACCTCTTTTATGAGATGTCTGCTGACTACTTAAGTCAACTGGAGAAAAGCACACACTAGTTTGAAAATGTGACAGTGGGGATTGGGGAGGGACCAAACTAGATGCTGAAGATTATGACAAAATGCCATAAACCTACTGGCCACCAGAGAAGACCTCCCTAACTTTTAGTGTCCCGGGAAGTCCTCATATGCAAGCAGAAAGATAGTATATGGTGATGAGACCAGCGCCAAGCTGCTGTAGGTTACAACAACCTAACGAGGAACTTATCACTGTTTTCTGCTGTTGCTGCATATTCCTGGAATCCTGGCTTGCAGGAGAGGCGTGAATAGGAGATTTATTTTGTATTGTTAGACTGTCAAGGCACTGCAGAGCAACAACTTTCAGATGATAACTTCCTGAGCTTACAGAAGTTGTGAATTACATGCTTTGAGTCCTCCGTGAACAGATGGAGTTGACAGATCTCTCCCCATTGTCCTTCCACTTCATCACTCCAGTTCCCTGTATGATCAGTGACTCAACATTAACTGCCCTTCCCAAATCAAACGGGGTTGTTATTAAGAATGACAGAAATCTATTTGTAGTCATGCAACATACCAGAGCAATTGAACATGCAATCAAGGGAGGAGAGAGCTTTTTCATACCTAGGATGCCAGAGTTCCTGGCAATTCAGGCCTCCTGCCTGGAAATTCAAACAACCTCACCTTAATTGCAATTGGGTATTGGAGTGGAGAGAAGAGCATGGGGACAGTGTACTGATATGTTAGTTCTGGGCCCTATGAAGGATCTTTAGATGCTTTAAAACATCTTGACTGTATCCTGTTATAGCAGACCACTAATACTGCTGGAAATGGTACACCCATCTAGAATTGGTAATAGCTATTCCCAGGTAGAAGAGTGGGCTGGAGCAATATATGGAATAGGAAAACAAAGCAGCAGGAGAGCTGGGTTCCAGTCCACATTTTCTCTACTAATTAGCTACGTGATTTAGGAAAAGTCATTTGTTGCTTGGCCATCAAGGGATGAACTAAAGAATGCTGGCTGATATTCCCAGAGAAGCAAATTTCAGGGCAGTAGGAAGAAAAATGATCTAACAATTAACGATGTCAGAAAGTGGGATGTTTTCCCTCAAGAGATTATTGGTTGCCTCCTTACTGAAGATCATTAAGTAGACTCTAGATGATAGCAGAAAAGGAGATTGATATCCAGACATGAGCTGGAATCTCTGAGATCTCTTCCCATCTGAGATGCTGAGGTTCTATGGTTTTATGATTTAATATCTCTGGATCTCAGTTGTCTTGACTGGTGATAATGTTTAATATAAAATTTTGGAATAATCTCACTGGAAAACATTGATGCTTTGACACTTGAATGGCTCTATGGTCTCATCCAAATGGATACTTCCTCCAGGGGTAAAGTTCTTAACCCATCCCTGCCTCCTTTTCTGTGGGACTGTATTCCTTTTCTTCTCATATTGAGTCCCCCGTGGGTATCTATCCAATATATTAAGTAAGGGTCTATGTCTCTTGTCATTATTTGGGTACAAATCTCTGTCTTTCTGTCTCTCTCTGTCTGTCTCTCTCTCTCTGTCTCTCTCTCTCTGTCTCTCTCTCTCTCTCTCACACACACACACACACACACACACACGCACACACACACACACACACACACCTGCCCATCTTCTTTCTCAGACATTTCTTTGATACTATATTTAATATAGCTTTAAAATGTCCCTGAAAACTTTAACCATCCTAAACTGTTTTTGGAGGGCTGTTGCATAGGCATGTGCACACACATACACACACACACACACACCACAAAATGATAGTCTTCAAAGCAAATGAACAGGTATGTTCAAAACTTCTGTTATTGTAGCTTTGCTCATAAATGCCAAGCTGCTGCCCATTCACATTTATTATTAGGGGTCCATACACAAAGACTGGCTCCTTTTCTATTTTTTTCCCTGAGGCAGCTGAAAACAGAATTGATGCATTTGTTTGGAGAGGGGTAAAGAACAAGAGACTTTGCAAACAGCTATGAAGGGGAAAAAAAACAAACAGAACTGGTCCATTTTGGAACCTCCCGACCTTGACAGTGTCCCTCTAATGCTATATAAACATTTGTTTTCGCTATTTAATAAGCTGCCAGCTGACAAATTGGAGAACTTTTTGCAAGGGCCCCTTATCTTTCCCAGAACCACTGAGATGGCAAAATATATTCTCTCTCTCAACAATTCACTCTGTATTTGCATGTGGAAATTGGAAAGCAAGTTGTTTTTCTTCGTTTGCATGACAATACCCAGGCCCCAAAATACAATTCAGCATTTAATTTGAGATAGTTAAAGAGGAAAGAGAAAGGCCCTGGCCCATTTGGCTCCTATTTGCAGCTGATGTTTCTGTTGTTATAATTAAAATTGATTTATAAGGCTAAGGACGAAGAATACCTCTTTGTGTAGCGCCTGAGTGAACCCACAGAGTTGGTTGCCTCAGGAGGTCACTGGAAAAAAGCAAAAAAGGATGGGGAAAAACCACCCATGTAACAGCATTTTTTGAACAAGGCCTTGCTAACTCCTTGGCTGTTAACATCTTCAAGTGTGTGGCCCTGGTAGTCTTTAGTGGGGTAATCAATCAATCCTAGGGGCGCCAGCAGGGACCCCTATAGAGAACAAGTGGAAACCGCTTCTGGGTCACTGCTTGATACACGTGGATTGAGGAACCTCCTAAATCAGAAGGTAAGGCGTTTAACTTTTAAATAAGGCAACTCAGCACTAGGAGAAGCCTCTATCTTGTTCAAGGTTGCCATCCAGCTGTACTAAGGCAGTTGGGGAGAGAGAATGAACCTTCGCTCTGACCTCCCTGTGGCATGACAGCTCACCAAGCCCTCTGAGCTGGGTTTGCCCTTTGGATTTTGGTTGGTAGGCTGCTCTTTGAGAGGCTGAATGGTAGGCTAGTAAAAAGTGAGCTTAAGAGTCCCAAGATGAGGGTAGAAATGCCCTAAATGATACTTGCAAGCAGGGGACCCACGAGCAAGTCACTTAAACTCCCTCAGCCTGAGTTTCCTCATCTGTGAAATGAAGATAATAGCACTTACTTGTTGTGAGGACCAAATGAGGTAATATATGTAAAAGTGCTTTGTTAGCCATAAAGTGCTGTATAATCATCAGCAATTACTACTGTCCACCTTTCCTACAAGCCTTTTTTTCTTCCTCATAATTGACAGTTCTTTTCACCCTGCTCCTAGCTATAGGTTAAAAGAAGATGAATGTATACCTGAAGTAAATATCCTCAGGCTGGATCTGTACAAGCCAATTCTATAGATCAATGAGATTAAAATTACACAGGTTCTGAATGACCTGATTATTTTGAGCGTAGAGTGTTTCTTTAGACTGAAATAGCTGGGTAATCGACATGTATAAACTTAGGCACTAATTTGCCCCCATGAAATTCATTCTCCTTATTCCCCAACCTACACCCACCCTCTACAAGGAATAGTAAAAAGAGAGGATATTTAGTTTTTCATTGGGTCAGAATTATAGCTCTAGATCTTGAAAAGGCCTTAAAGGCCAGTTAATAAAACCCTCTAATTTTGTGGGGAAGGAAATTGAGGTCCACATAGGTCAATAACTTGCCCAAAGTCACACATTTACCAAATACCATAACTTGGATTTGAACTCAGAACCCTTGACTCCAAGGTTAGCATTCCCCAGTTCATCATACTGCCTCTCACGTCAGAGTTAAAAGGGACCTCAGATGTCATTCAGTCTATCTCATGAATGAATCATCTGCACCATCCCTAATATCCCTTTTCTTGAAAGACTTCCATTGGGGCAGAACCCACTACTTTCTACAAACAGTCCATCTACTTTGAGATTGCTGTAGGTATTAGGAACTTAAAACAAGCCTATATTTTTCCCTTTAGAACTACTACCCAACTTGAAGTATAAGTATAGTATAAGAAGAAGTAGAGTGCAGTAGAAAGAGCATTGTAATTAAAGTCAAGAAATCTACGTTCAAATCCTGTCTCCCTTTGTACCTCTAGTTGTCATTTAATCTGTTATTTGGCATATTAATACTTGTGCAGTCTCTAACAGGCACTGAATGTGTCCCTCTGAGGAAAATCATTTAACATCTCAATATCCCTAGAGAACTCTCAGAGAGAGACCATAATCCATCAACCAGCATTTATTAAGTGCCTAGTATGTTCCAGGCCCTAAGCTGGGTGCTGGAGACTCAAATAAAATAAAATAAATAATCCATACTTCTAAAGAGTTCATATTATGATGCATAATATAGTTGCAGATAAAATTGTCTGCAGATAAGTTGCAGAGAAAATACTGGTCCTTATTTGTAGAGAAAGTTCTTCACCAGAAGGTTCCTATATCAGTGATATTACGGTCAAAATAACATCATTAATAGTAATGACATATTACCTGCTTCCTGGAGTTGTTAGTAGTGTTATGAATATATGTACTACATGTGACCGTATATGTGACACATATGTGTGACATATATGAGTGGTTACTATTCTCTAGAAGAGAGGATAGATTTCAAGGGATCTTTGAACTTGGATGAGGGGAGAAATTATACTTTATTTTCACTAATGTTTGGTTTCCTTTGTAATCTTACACATTTTATTTTAGAAACGTAATTCTGAGAAGGAACCCATAAACTCCATCAAATTGGGAAAGAGTTCACAACAAACAAAAAAGGTTATGCTCTAGAAAAAGGAATGCTTTATGCTAAGTAAGCAGTAAGGATGCTCTATCAGCCCCTTGGCAGAAAAAGTATTCCTTCCTGTATTCCTTCCCACCTGTGTGGATGGTACCCTCAGCCCTATTCAGGGAGGGAGAAGAGATGTTTCAATGCTCCTGGTCTCCAAATAAGAAAGAAGTATTACCAAAATTAATAGTTACCGATATAACAGCTGTTATTGACCCCATTGTATAATGATGCATAGAAGGGTTCAACCAGGGTTTCTTTGGAAAATCAATATTCATGGCTCAGTAATTGACTCCTTGTATAACCTTGAAGCAAGATAAAATGAATACACAGACAAAGGACTCACATTTTCTGATTCCAAAACCAAAGTCTTTTGACAATACCTGTCTAGCAATAATACAGCAGCAGCAGCAAGAAAAACAGTGATGATGATGATGACTATGATAATAGATATTTAACATGTTAAAGTTTGCAAAACATACATTACATGCATGCATATGTACATTACACAATTCATCTCATTCAAACTTCTCAACAGCCTTCTGGGGTAATATACAATAATCATACCCCTATTAGATAGTGATGAAATTTAGAGTTATAGAGGTTAAATGACTCGTCTGTTTTTACTTAGGAAGTATCAAAAGTGGGTTTGTTCCCAGTTTTTCATGAGTCCAAGTCTAGTACTTTATCTTCTAGTTACATATGCTTATGTCATTTGAATCCCTTATGGCTCCACATATCATCCCTGTGACTTCTCAGACCAAATACCCTACCCTGGCTGCCACTCCCTTCATTGTTTCCTTTGTTAGAATCTAAGCTCCATAAGGGAAGGAACCATCTTGCACTTATATTCCTTGTGCTTACTATATAATTATATGCTTAATAAATACTTTTCATTCATTAATCATTCATTCATTCTCTAGAGTTATTTAAGTGCAATGTAAGATCTGAAAAAAAAAAGAAAAAATAGGAGAGGGGAGAAGGAAGGAAGGAAGAATTAGAGTTGGAGTTAGGACTTCCAACGTAGATCTCACTAGAATTCTTCAAGCAAAAACTGAATGATAAATTACTGAACATTTTGTAGAGGATATTCTTGGTCAGAGGTGAGTTGGTCTAGAGATTGTCAGAGATAACTCTGTGATTCTCTAATTTAATTAAATATTTAGCCTTTTACTGGTGGTCATGGTGCAATTCTAGATGTAATGAGTAGAGTAAGAAAAAGTATGTGGGCAAGAAAGCTAGGAACGTGTTCAGAGGGTTCAAGTAGTCCAGTTTGTCTGGTATATCCAGGATAGAGTAGAGAACAGTATAATATCAAGGGGCAACAGATTGTTGGAAGGAGTCAAGGGCAGGAGGGGGCAATCTTATCCAACAGTGGTGGTTAATTTTTTCCATCATATTTTTCCCACATTATGCAAATCTACTCATAGACCATCCTGGCATCAAGTCAGGACCCAGGTAGGATCATACTCTATAACTGAGATTGGCAAAATTTCTTCCTCAGTGTTCCTTCTGATGAGTCGTGTAGGGATTTCTCATACATGGGCAGAGCAGGGCATTGGGAAGCACATTGGGTTGGTGTTCAGGAGACCCAAGTGTCAATCCCTCATTCTCTGTATCTTAGGATAAGTTAATTATTTTTCCTGAACTTCAGTATCTCCTGTTCCTTAAAAAAAAAATTAGGAAAACATTTGCTCCTTGTCTTTCTGAATGAATGTCCCATATTTACCAAAAACAAAACAAAATAAAACAAAAAACCATTTTGAGTTCTTTAGCCAGAAGATACCATATGAATATAGTGTCTTTGTTACTATTACATTATCATCGCCACCATCATCATTACATTGTCTGCCACAGTGTTTTTCACGTAGTAGGCATTCAAATATTTGTGGAAGGAGTGAATGAATTATCCTTCTTAATATCGCTATTGTTATAAACACAAGGGAGATAATTTTTCATTTTAGTGCTGTTGCCATGAGACTCATCATAGTTAAACATCCTGAAAAATAACCTTTTCTTGATATTTCAGCTTGGCTTTCACTCTATTTTTCGCTTTCCTCTCTCTCATTATTTCTATTTTTCATCCTTTCTTAAGTCAGATAATATGAAAGTACTCTTGTTCATCTCTAAGAGTTCACAAGCATACCTTTCAGTGGACATGAAATGAAAGTAAGAAAGCCATTTTGTCCTGTTCTCTCGGGTCTTTAATCTTTAGCTGGATTTTAAGCTCTGTGCTATACATAATACTCCTAGACAATTGACTTTTGGATGTTTAATATTGGCTATAAGACAGACAAATTAATATAAATGATGCCAGATGATCCATCACTACCATTGGGTGAAAAAAAAATGAAATGCCATGCAAATAGTGATCAGTAACAACATCTTAGTCTACACAAGATGGCACATTGTGTCCTTCTCAAGGGGTGCCAATATATACTCATGCTTAGACCAAGTGTTCATGTTGTATAGGTCCAGATCCTTTCTTACCTGGAAGAGCAGGATCTCCATTGGGATCCAAGTAGTCATAACCCTAAGATTAAACTGGGTCAATACCTGGGTTTCTGAGGAGTACTGGGGTGGAAACAGAAGCAGGAAAGTGATGATTGGTGTCACCAGTTAAATGATTAAGTTGAGTCACTACTAAAGCAAAAAATAAGATTCAAGGAGCATCAGAGAGCCCAACTTGTCTTCCAAAAGCATAAGCCTTTTTATGGCAGCTATATATTTTGTACCATTAACTTTGTGACTACATTTATCAAGGAATCTTTTTATGATCTTAAGGAGAGCTTTTAAGGCTCCATCTCATAAAGATTTCATAAAAATGAGAAAGCAGTCATTTGATCCACTAGTTATTGATGTTCACTCAATCACCTCTTTTGAGTAACATTTTTTCCCATTCTTTTGATGTCCTTCTCTCTTTCAGCTATCTTAAGAGTTAATGATCTGTTAACTCTTTCAGAACTGTAACTCCTATTACAAGATTTCTTTCTGTGAACTTGGTCTGGTCTATCTACTCCTCTTAGGTGCAGCTTCTTAAATACTGTATCTATATTCATTAGATTATAAGTTCCTTGAGGGTAGGAATCATTTTTTCCCTCTTTTTGTTTCCTAGTGCTTAGCATGATGCCTGGCACACAGTAAACATTTAATAAATGTTTATTTAGTTATTGATATACCTATAAAACCCATAATGGACTGAAGTGTGAGGATACAAATGTGGAGGTTCTACTTTCATTGATGATTAAAATAAACCATTATGGAAAACTGTCAATGAGCTATCCTATTGTTCATTTATATGTTCTGACAGCTTCATCTATCAGCATCCTTTGTGTCTCACACCAAGGTTACCATGGATTTATTTTTGCCTCTACTGATTTTTCCCTGTTTTGTTGAGATGATTCTACTGGTAACATTCAGCCATCCTTCCCCCTAAATATTTTTACAAATGAATTTATATTCTAAACTAGAGTTGTGTTTGACTACAATATGGCAGATATTTGCTAAGTTTCTCACCTCTTTTGGCCCTCACTTTGTGGCAAATGACTTTATGTTAGTTACATTTTATGGAGAACGACAGTAATTAAGTTTGTATCTTTAAATTTTTCCCTTTTTGGAAATAAAATGTGGCTTGTTTGATTAAGTTGAGTCCAGGATGTTCAGTTATATACAGTGTCTTCTCATTTTTTTCAGTTTGGTTGATATTGATCTTTTTCCAACTAGCCAGTGGTCTGACTATTCACAGAGAATTGACTCTATGACATAAGTAACTAGTTCTTTCCTATCTGTTTAGATATAGTCACTATCATTTTGTGTAGATTTTGTTTGGCACTTGCTATATTCAGTACCTTCTGTTTCTCGTCTTGAAGGAATTCTTGAGGTATAGGTATAAAACTGCCAAGTGGCATCTTTAGTATCTGTCTGCTAAACCTGAATCATATTTTGCATCATACCTTTTGATGTCATCCTTTGTTCCCATCTTTGAATCTGAGTTACCCAATATCAAAGTATTTACTTGATTTTTGGAATTTCGTCAAATTCTTTGTGGAATTTCTCTCTCTTTATGCTTTGCAGAAAGGTGTTGTTTCATAACAATTAAATTTACTAAAATTCAATAACTGCTTAAGGAGGTAGTGGGGTTCATGCTACTAGAGGTTTTCAAAAGGAACCATTGAGATGGAGAATTGTAGAAGTGTTTCATGATTCATATAAGGGATAAATGTCTAAGGTCCCCCCAACTCTGTGATTCTTTTACTCTAAATGATAGTTTGGATCAAAGCCTAGTGCAAAATAACTGATTTAACCTACAATAGCTGACTGTAATACTAATAGCATTCTGGATCCTGAACAATCCTATGAATTTTAGAATATTATGAATTTAGTCAAGTATTGCTGCTGTGTTGTTTATTTGTACTTTGTTATTCTTTTGTACTTTTACCTGACATTTTTCTGATCACAAAGAGTGTCATTTCAATTCCATTTAATTCTACAGACACTTAATAAAGTGCCTTCTATGTGCTGGTTACTAGAGATACAAAGACAACAAGTAGTCCTTGCCTTAAAGCATTCACTATATTCCAGACTACAAAGACCAAAGAATTCATCACCAAGAAGTCAGATTTCTTGACTCCTCAGTGTTAATAAGCTCCTCAGTACTCAGCTAAAAAAGTAAGTCTGTTGGCAGGGGAAGAAATGAAGAAAGGAAGGAAGGAAGGAAGGAAGGAAGGGGGGAGGGAGGGAGGGAGGGAGGGAGGAAAAGCAAGTAGATATAGTCACCATTTCTTTCCCAAAAGATGTGTCCATTGAGAAGCCTTTTTCAAATAATATTTATTCATATATCTCTAAGGACTTTTTCCTCCCCACCTCTTCCCTCCAATACCAGAAATTTACAAAAATATTTCCCAAGGTATACTTCACCACTGAACATGTTTGGCCCTCTGACAGCTTCGCATGATATGTTGAGTAAATTTATACCCTTTCCTTATTGCAAACAACAAGGAAAAGATTTGATATAAGAGAGCAACTTTCTGTTTATAGACATTTCTTTTCCATGGTTTTGTACTTAAGAAGGAAAATTGCCACTTATATGTACAAAACAAATTGGCTTATGCTCTGTAATATGCTTCTCCACTCTCCTGTCTGCCAAGAAAAGGTCATCTTAAGACTTTTGCACTCCACAGAACTCAGATATTTTTGATGGCTAGTAGAGAAATCACATACTCCTAAACTGTAATTTCCTCCATGGATTAAGACCTCATTGGTCTGGAGCTCAAGTTTCACCAGTTTTTTTCCCCTTGCATGTTTCCAGCATATAAAATTGTTCCTTGTGTGCTCTTATTGAAATAGAGTCATAATATCTGCACGCGCACACACACACACACACACACACACACACACACACACACACACACACACACGTCAACTCTCTTGCTGACTGTATTTCTCAAATGCATCATTCAGTAATGTCCTACCACAAATTGGCCATGTTCCATTTGATGCAATTAGCCATTGCCTTGGCAACAAATAGAGATGGTGTGTGTGTGTGTGTGTGTGTGTGTGTGTGTGTGTGTGTAACTATCACTAGTCTCTGTGGAGCCCTTACTCTTCAGTGTGTTTAGCTGAGAACTGAAACAAAGTGAACATAAAACAAGAAAATTGGAGAAGAGGTGGCACATTCCATCCAATGTCCTGACCATAGGAGATTTGAAAGTCCACTTTCTAATATTGGGCAAATGAATCTGCACGATCTTGAACCCAAAAGGCCCTTTTATTTTAGAGATCATTCATCTACTTCTCCTCAGGCTGCTAGTTAAGTTAGTTCACAGGAACTATACAAGGATATCCAATTCTAGTTTCTAATAACCCTTTCTATTAGAAAATTCTCACCTCCCTCTAGATGGAAAATCTAATGTAAATCTCAGTAATATATTATAGTATGAGATTTACTTTAGCTAAGTACTAAAAAAGCTCTTGGGTTTGGAGGGCTATCTTCAAGTCCTTTACATTAAAGTCTTATCTACACAAAATTTGAGAAACTAGCTCCCTTCATCTGTGTCATTATCCAAGAAATGATTATCTAAGTCCTTTTTGTGTGGGCTTGTCTTCCCTCTTACTTTGATGCTATCTGGCTACCAGTTCAAAAATCTAACTAAAGTTGGTCCAAAGTTGGCAGAGACAAGAGGGTAAGTACAAATCAGTCAAGTAACTTCTAATGAAAGAAAAGTTTGGTTGAAAAGCATGTTGAAACTTTTGAACAAATGTTATCCTCATCACTCTTAACAAATAACTGAATGCTGGTTATTGTTTCTCATGACATCTGTATGCAATAAAGTATCCATTAAGCCAAAAAATATCTATTGAGAACATTGAATTAATTAGAATTTTTGCCCTTGTTCTCATCCTGTGCTATTGACAAAATGGTAGGAGACCAAACTCATGAAAGGTATTAGTTAAAAGCTAGGATAAAATAAAACCAATTCTGGGGTCAATATAAATAAACTACCCTTCCATTCTCCCAGCTCTTTTGCATCACAGTCATCCCCATCTCTTAAGACTCTTTCATCCCAATATCTAGTCGATTCCTCAAGCTTACTAATTTTACATCCGCAAAGGCTCTTCTATCTATTGCCTTCTCTTCATTCATGTGGCCAGCATTCTAAATGAGTCTCATCACCTCTCACCTGTATTTTTATAATAGCCTCGCAATTGGTCTCCTTGACTCCAGTCTTTCCTCTTTTCTAATCCACATTGCACATAGCTGTCAAACTGCCATTCTTAAAGCACAGGCATAACCCTATCACTCACCTGTTCAAGAACCTTCAGTGGCTCCCTATTCACTCCACATTAAAATACATACTTTTGTTTGACATTTAAAGTCATTTACAATCTTCTAATTCTGTCCCCCAGTAGAATGTAAGCTTTTTGAGGATAAGGACTACTTCATGGTCATACATCCCCAAAATGTAACACATCTTACAGTAAGCACGTAATAAATGCTTGCCGAATTGAATACGTCCTAATCTCCTGTCTCTACCACTTATGTCTATGAGACTTAACAATGATTAATGAGCTTCAAATTAATGATCCTGTGTATTAGAAGATCCTGAACTGTAAATAAAAGATCCAGTTACATTCAAGAGAAGTTTCCTAAAATGTCATCCAGAAGGGAAATTAGACCCGTCACCTAACAAGAGTGAGCAATGAGCAGCCTGAGAGTTTCATGTATTCCTGGGAAATGTGAAATCACCTAGAGAAAGGCCCCTGGCATGTTGGGTAGTTAGGGTAAGGAGGAATAATGGGCCAAACAGGCATTAATCCCAGGAGAGTCAAAGAAAGGTTATAATGTTCACCATTAGAGGGAGTGCCCACATTGACAAGCCCACGGAGCTATTATATGCTGAGCTTACTAAGACAGAGCTCATCCATTTTAATAAGATTTCCAACAAGATTTGAAATTAAAAGGGATATCTAGTTAACTCTCAGACAATAGTATCCCACAAAGTTTTAATGCAAAAATATCACATTCCACAGGAGCATAGTCTAAGGGGAAGAACATTAGATTTGGAGCCAGAGAATTTGGGTTCAAAACGGGGGTCTATCATGACTACCTTTGAGCAAATTATTTTCCTTTTCTGAGCTAGAATTTTTGAAGCATATTTGAGGAGAGATGGCTTCAAAGGTACCTTCCAGCTCTCAGTCCTGTGATCCTATTTTCAAGGTTTGCTGGCTAAAAATAAATGAACCCATTTCTCCAAATTTTCCCAAAGGTCAGATTCATGAATTTATGTGGATCAGAGGAGATGGATGCTGAGGTAGAACTGTGATCTGTATGATAACGCTCCCAGAAGTCCTCCTCTGAGTGTGGTGCAGGCACTAAACAGAACACAGACTTCCTATTGCCTAAAATCACAAGTCAGAGCCCAGCTGTCATCCTCCCTACCATCCCGTTCTCTCCTCCTGCAGCAGTTGTCACCCGCTGGGCTTTCCATTTACTCACTCCTTGTCCAAGCATTAAATGGTTCCAGTGTGATAAAAACTGGCCTGCTCCCTCTTGGCCCTCAGACTTGGCCTGTTTGTGTGCTGGGGGAAGCTTGTGGTGCCACACAGTCACTAATGGAGCTGAAAAGGTGGCCAGGGCTCATTATTCCCAAGGTAATCTTGAAGGTCACAATGCACTTTTCTATCTGAAAGTGGGAGGCGGGGGAGTCCATTTGAGAGGTTAGCACTTTAGCATGCAGGAACAGAAAAGCGAGGTGTACAAGTTTCTGGTCTTCCTCTGCAGATGCAGCTTAATCAAGAGAGAAATACCTTTCCTGGAAGACCTCTGCATCTGCTGTTACACACATGGGTTGATGAGAATGCATTCCTTTCTCAGTCACTGTGTTCCTCTCACCCAGGGTATAATGTTGTAAGTGCTTTTTTTACTGTGAAAATCTGTCTCTTCTGGGATGGCAGAGGGAATAAGAGCTCAGACAGGCAGTAGAGGACAAGAGTAATGGCACACTGTGCCCAAAGGTCCTAACAAGCAGAGGGAAGAGCCACTTGGGTCCCCTGAACTTCTTCTGTGCCTCTGTGGCATTAGAGAAAATAACTTCAGCTTCCAGTGGAGTCAGGTCATCTTCCTGAAGCCTGCAAGTGAAGCTCTGTGGTTCCAGACCTATTAATGAAGTTTCTAGGGGCTCAGTCTGCTACTATCCCCTCCCTTCTCTTTCTTCCTATTTTTTAGACACAATGACCCTTTCTGTAAAATGGGGATAATAGCACCTACTTCTCAGGGTTGTTGTGTAGAACAACAGTGCCTACTGACACATGGTAAGGATCATATAAATGCTAGCATCATCAAGATTATTATTATATTGCTGGTGATTTCACAAACCTTCATTCAAAGGAGGGAAGCTGTTGGAACAAGGATTCAGGGGTAGAAAGTTCATACTATCTCTGGAAGCCAAAATTCTAGGAGCAGCAAGGTGCTGATCATTTATCTATCTCAACCTGTCTCTCCATCCTGATGGCAGTTTGTTTTTATTTAATGTCAGTCATTGTCATTCCCTTCTCCCTAATTCCTATGACATATACATCACTCTCCAACCTTCTCAAGCAATTGTCATACCTAAGAGCTTACCACTACACGTCACTTGGCCCTATCCATGACCTTCAACTCTGACTTTCCCCTCTCTGAATTGAGATTATTCTCAATTCAATTCCATTAAACTCAACAAGCATTCATTACACCTGTACCATTTGCTGAGTACTCTCTTAGATGCTCAGGCAACTGCAGTGGATAGAGCACTGGACCTGGAGTCAAGAAGAGGAGTTCCAATCTGGCCTCAGACACTTATTAGCTATGTGATCCTGGGCAAATCACTTATTCCTGGTTATCTCAGTTTCCTAACCTGTAAAATGAGCTGGAGAAGGAAATGGCAAGCTACTTCTTTGCCAAGAAGATCCCAAATGGAGTTGGACATGGCAACTCTTAAATAATGGAGATAAAGACAAAAACAAAACAGTCCTTAAATTCAAGGAATTCATATTCTGCTGGGTAGAAACAACATGCATATAAAGTAGATCTAACATACGGCCCATCCCCACAAGATTTGTGCTTAAATCGATTGCATTCAATTTTGGGATGCCCTGACAATATCATAGCTTTTGACATGGCTGGGGAGCATAGAGAGAAATAGAAACAGAGAGCTAGAGAAAGACAGAGATACAGAGATAGACAAAAACTGACAAAGACAATTTACAAATCAGAAAATAATATTTCTAGTACCTACCTCCAGGGTTCAAAGGTGATAATACAGGGTGTCCCAAAAGTCTTAGTGCAGTTTTAAGCTTTAATGGCACAAAACTGCACTAAGACTTTTGGGACACCCAATACACCATCTTGTATGTCTCCTTCCTTTCACTACCAAACTCCTGGAAACTCCCCTTCACTGCTGAGCTCCTAGAAAGAGTTATCTACATTCACTGGCTCCAGTTCCTGAAGATTCATTCTCTTCTTAACCCCTTACAAGGACTCACTCCAACTGGACCACTTAACTGAAACTGTTCATTTCTAATATTACCAACCATCTCTTAGCTGCTAAGTCCAGTGGCTTCTTTCTTACTCTTCATCTTGTTTAATCATGACCTCTCTGAAGGTTTTAATGTTGTCAACCTCACCTTCCTCTCTGACTTTTCGAACAATACCCTTTCCTGTCTGACTGCTCCTCAGTTTCTTTGATGCTTTATATTTCATCTCCTATCCCCATAATCATGGTTGCTTCCCCAGGCTTTTTCCTAGTCTCCCTTGCTTTGTCTTCTCCTTTAAGATTTTGTCAATACCTATGGATTCAATTATCATCTCTAAGTAGATGTCTCCCAAATCTGTATCTCTAACTCTAAGCTTTCCCTGACTCCAATATTAAATCTCCAACTACCTGCTGGGTAACTCTTCTACATCTCAAACTCAGCACACTCAAAATGAGTTGTTGTTGTTCAGTCATTTCTGACTCTATGTGACCCTATTTGGGGTTTTCTTGGCAAGGATCCTGGAGTAGTTGGCCATTTCCTTCTCCAGCTCCTTTTACAGATGAGGAAACTGAGGCAAATAGAATTAGATGATTTGCCCAGGGTCACACAGCTAGTAAGCGGCTGAGGCCATATTTGAACTCAGGAAGATAAAACTTCCTGACTCCAGGCCTGGCACCCTATCCACTCTATCTACCTAGCTGCCCATTCAAAATGAGATACAACAGCATTTCCCCTAAACTATGGTATTTTGAAGGCTTTATAATCTTAATCATGCAGGCTGATTATCTTGAATTTTTTCCCTTTCTCTCTCTCTCTCTCTCTCTCTCTCTCTCTCTCTCTCTCTCTCTCTCCCCCTCCCTCTCTCTCTCTCTCCCCCTCCCTCTCTCTTCAATCCATTGTCAGAGCTTGACAACTCTGTGATGTCCCCTTCCACTTCACTCCCATGATCAGTGAGTTCAGGGCCTAATCTTCTGCCGGGACTGTTGCAACTCCCTGCTTCCAACATTCCCCCTCCTTAGAGTTTCCAAAATAAGCTTCCTAAGGCATAAACTTCATCTTCATAAGTCTGGTCATCTGAATAAGAATGTAAGTACTCCAAAAGCATGGAATTTGTCATATATTTCTTATCATTGCTCACTTCTCCACTACAAGGTATCCATATTAAAGAAACAATGATTCTTCATCAAATGTCTGTCCCAAACAGAAGTGTCTTAAATACATTTTTCCTGAAGCAGGGCCTAATCTCTGTTTTGGTAGCCTAATGCCTACAGATAGAAGCAAGGGGAAGGATTGGACTAGCTTAGAGAAAATGAATTTCTGAATGAGAAAGATAGGGACAGTTTAGACTTGTGATTTCATCATTGTAGGGAACTCCCAGTGTAGAAATGCCTTCCAAAATACAAATAGTTCCCTAGGGTACTCAGGGTTTAGTGAGTTGCCCATCACTGCATAACTAATATTTACCTAGAGACAGTGCTTGACCCAAAACTTCCCTGACTCCAAAGATAGCCCTTAAACTATCATACAGTACTGTATAAACAAGAGATAAGAGCATTTCTGTATGAAACTTTTAAAATAAGTAAGATATTCAGAAAACTTTCTCTAAAAGCAAAATATTGGCTCTCATATTTAGTATATAATTTGCTAGTAGATGAAATGATTGGCAGCTATGGCCAAACCCCAGAGACATCACATTTTTTTAAAAGAGGTGATGACCTTCTAATGAACCACTCTAAGTAAGCACCAGGTTTGTCATGCATTCACTCAACAAGTATTTGAATACCTCTTCTTTAATGCTAGGATGCTGGGCACTATAGGGAATATTTACAGGTTCCTACCTCAGCTCTCCAACCATTCACAGTCCAGGCAGGGAGACAAGATGCACAAACACAGGAAATGTTAACAAGTAGAAGACAGCAATGTTTGGCCCCAGAAACTGTCTTCCCAAAGGTCATCTTTAAATGGCTATTTGGAACTATTTCCCAGAGGGACAATGTCATACTTAATGGTTAGTTTTCCAGGTCAATCCATAGAAGCTTCATCTGTAACTGAATACTCTAATAATAATAGCTCATATTTGCCTGGCACTTTACAAAGGGTCTAACCTGTGTGGTGAATGATAATGACAATGCTTAATAACACTAACAAAGGTAATCTAGTATTTTCCTAGCACTTCAAAGTTTTACAAAATATTTTATGCAAGTAAGTGCTATTGTAATTTTTATTTGACAGATGGGGAAATTGAGGGTCAGAAATAAAGTGACTTGCCTGGGGTTATACAGCCAGTGGGCATCTGAGGAATGATTTTTGTAAAGAATAAAATGTTTTATTTTAGATGCCTTTGTTTGCCCTTTGAATGGTTTACCTCATTCCAAATGTATTCCTCTTGCATCCACTGTGGATATTCCTTTTTTAAGTGTCATTTGTTTATTTTTAACATTATTTTCTTTTTAAATTTCAAGTTCCAAATTCTCTCCTCCCCCCCACTGCTTTCCCACCCACTGAGAAGGCAAACAATATAATATCAAATATGCAGGTGAAGTCATGCAAAACATAGTTCCATACTAGTTGTATCACAAAAAAGCAAAACAAAAAAATGAGAAAATTATACTTCAATTTGCACTCAGAGTTCATCAGTTTTCGTTGGAGGTGGATAGCACTTTTTCTCATGAGTCCTTAGGAATTGTCTTGGATCATTTCATTGGTCAGAGTATCCAAGTCTTTCAGAGTTGATCATCATTTCAACCTCGCTGTAATTTTGTACAGTGATCTCCTGGTTCTATTCACTTCACTTTGCATTAATTCATAAAGGTCTTGTCATGTTTTTCTATCCTCCTTTCATAATTTCTTTTAACAAAATAAAACTCCATCACAATTTTTTACCTCAACTTGTTCAACTACTGCCCCAAGTGATGAGCATTTGAGGAATGGTTTTAAATCAGATCTCAGTTTGAACTCTTGAGTCTAGTACTTTTTCCTCTATACCAACATAAACTCTAAGCAGGCAGAAATCCATTAATTGTATAGGTGTTGTAAATACTACCAAGACTTTATTAAAGGAAATGCTAACCTCTTTTTCAGATGTGTTAGACTCAGAAAGAGTAAGTTAACTACAATACAATAAATACTTATTAAGTACCTACTATATGCTGGGCTACATGTTTGTGTACTAAGATTCTTGCTTGAGCAGATACGGATTAGTGGGAGAGATAAAATTTAAATCCAACTTTTCTGACTTGGAGTGCCTTGCTCCAATTATATTGTGTTGCCTGTCATCTGCAAAAGGGAGAAAAGTTGTAAAAACAAACAAACAAACAAACAAAAAACAACATTGTTGTAATATTGGTGGTTAAAAACAGGTTGTTTTTTTTAATTGTCTTGAATTCTGACTCTTGGGAAAAGATAAGTTTAAATAGAGAAAGATAAGGTGGTCAGCAAAATTGTGTGAAACTTCACAAGGGGGCTTCTGGACACTTTTCAAGGCTTCCAAGTTAGGGACTTTTAAAAACATATATATTTCACATGTCACTTTTAAACTAAATTTTTCATTTTCCTTGATATAGCCCCATCACTAGTGTCGTCTTATACATATCAAACATTTTTTAAATTTATAAAGTTAAGAGACAGGTAGGAAGGAAAGAGGTAGAGGCAGGAATAGAGACACAGAGTTCCCTGAGGAAGCTGGATTAAAATTGAAGTGAGAGGGGCAGGAGCTGGGTATAAACGCAAGATCCCAATCCCTGGGGCACAGTGTGCCCAAAGAGACCCGGTTCACTAGGGTCAGACTAAAACCAGCAATAAGATGGATCTTATGCTGAGCCAAAGAACCATTCAAGTAGGGCCTCTTCTTGCCCCTCCTGGACTAGGATTAATACCAAAAAATGGTATATTACTGAGAGATCAGGTACACTTTCCAAAGTTGGAAGTCTTTCAGGGGACGGAGCCAGGCAGACCACTACATTATTTTTAGGAAGAAGAAAGATTTGTATTAGGAAGTAACTGAAGATACAATTGGAGACATAATATAATGGACTAAGTCTAGACTCCGTAAAGGCCAGGCTAAGGTATTTGGATTTTGTCATATAGACACTGGGAGCCATTGAAGGTTTTGGAGCAGTAAAGTGACTTGGTGTTGCTTAAGTACATACACTCAGGCCATTTCCTGAGCTTTATAACTTATTCAAATTCCAATAATGAACAACCATTAAATCAAGTATTTTTAATGTCTCCCAATTACAAAACACTCTTTTGCCCTTAAAAGATTTCCGTTGTTGCTATTAAATGCTCATTCAAAAAAAAATGCATTATTGAAACTCAACCACAGTGTCGATGTAACCCTTACTAAATAGCTTGACCCATCATGCATTTGGCATGAATTCTGTCAGTTTGAGGCAAATACCTTCATCCCCAATAAATTTGTCTGACTGTAAGAGATGTAGCCATTTAGGAGACATGAGAAGGATCAAGCTGACATCTTGGCAAAGGTGTGACCTATGGGACAGGAGGTTAAATGTAAATTCTCATTTTATAGTTGAGGCAACCAAGGCCCAGAGAAGTCAATAACAAGACAGAGTCCACAGAGCTCAATACTTTTGATTCCACTCTTGTGATATTTCTCACATCTATCCCCCCTCCTCTCTATTACCTCTGTCATCACCCTAGTGAGGAGGTCCTGATGATGGCTGAACAGGCCCTCATTACAACCTGCCTAGACTATTGCTTAGCCTCCCCAGCAAGGTTTCCTGCCTCTACTCTCTCCATCGCATGCTTCACATCATCACCAAAATTCTTTCTTATGTGATCATTTGTACTGATGGAAAAATTTCAACCTCCCAGGTGCACTAGATGATTTCCAAGGTGACTTTCATCTCTAAACCTATGTGCCCATGATCCTAGGTAAATTTGAAGCTCCTTAGCCATTTGACACTGAAGCTTCTCCACAATATCCTGTTGCCTGCCTTCCCTACCCCCTATTGTTCTGGCTTTATCTCATACTACAAAGCAAACAAGAGGATTCATGGCTCTTTTCACATGCCCTGTGCTTTTCTATCTCTGTGCTAGGATCAACAAAGGACAACCAGCCTTTGGTCATGGAATGTCCTCCTCATCTCCCCTCCCCTCCCCTTTTTAATCCTTCCCCATCCTTTAAAACCCAATGGAGCATGCCCAGTATTCCCTATTTGATAGTAGTTTTCCCCATGTCCTGGCCTTCACATAGTACTTTCCTTGCACCAGTTTTATGCATCAACGGTGTATTATTTGATATTACAATTATTTGTATTTGAATGGTATCCTTTTGCAGAATGTAAGCTTTATTAGGGCAAGGACCAAGTCTTATCTAAGCTTTGCATGTTTACCAGGGCTTATCCCTGTGCTCAGCACACACAAAGTGTATAAACGACTTTTGCTAAATTGAAATTAGAGCTGAAAGGGGCCTCAGTATGTAGTCCAATCCCCTCATTCTCATTTTTAGTTAGATGAATTTTAAAAAAAAACAGCAAGCATTTATTTTCTCTCTATATTATTGTAGCCCTCTAAGAAAGAAAAAAGGGAAAGAAAAAGAGGGCAGGAGAGAGGGAAGGAGGAAGGAAGGAAGGAAGGAATAAAGAAAGAAAGAAAGAGAGAGAGAGAGAGAAAGAAAGAAAGAAAGAAAGAAAGAAAGAAGGAAGGAAAGGGAATGAAGGAAAGAGGGAGAGAGGAAGGAAAGATGTCAATAAGTGTAGCCGTTCTAGAAAGCAATTTGGAACTATGCTCAAAAAATTACTGAGTCATGCATACCCTTTGACCCAGTGATAGATCTAATATGCCTATACCTCTAAGAACTCAAATGTGCATATATATATAAAAATATTTATAGGAGTTTTTTTGTGGTGACAACCCCCCTTTTTATAGCTGAAGTCTATAGAAGGACTACACAATAACTATATTAACAAAAATAATAGTTAACCAGAATTAGAACCCAGGTATAGTTCTTTCTAGTCTTTTCCCACAATACACTGCACATTCCCAGACAGAGTAGAGATGGGTTAGATTTCTACACCCACAAAGGAGTCTCAGGAAGGAGAACCACCTGGAGACTATCCCATTGCATGAACTTCATAGGTGACTCCAACCAACTCACTTTTGGAGGGAAGCCATCCACCTGGCTGTAGTAGGTAGATGCAGTGAGACATCTCATCTACAGTCATTAGATTCACACAGCTGGAAGTCAAAACCCACCTGTCCTAGAGATCCCATTCTCTCGTTGCTTTGCCAGGTGCAGGGGCAGGGAGGGGAGCGAGGGAGTCCCTGGTGATGCTACTTTGTAGTGTACCCATGCACTCAGAATCTGTATGCACATACAGTTGAATTGTTTTAAGCCCGTCAAAATACAATTATTTCATTTTCTTTCCCCATTGCAAATTGTGAATATTTGGAAATAAATTGTTCCCAGGGCCGCTGATTTGCAAGGGCAAAATTCGAATGCAGAAAACAGGTTCAGTGGAGTGATTGGAATTTCCATTACAATTACAGTGCTTTTCAACCATATGATTCTCTGTTTTCCTCCTATACATCAACCCAATGGTGATTGTGCTTTGCAATAGAAACCTGCTCCGCCTGGTCTCCATCAGCATACCCATCACCCAGCCCCAGCTGGATGCCTCAGCTGTAGAGGGGATTAGGACTGAACTCCAGATTAAGCCACTGATAAAACTGGAGTGTCCATCAAAGCTCTGCTTCTGCAACATAGACAAAAATAGGGACCTCCTTTGCCAGTGGTCCAGAGTGTGTGACTGCCCAGGTCACAGAATTCAATGTGGGGAAAAGAAATCCAAAAACAGAATAGAATGGAATCCTGCCCATAAGAAAGGGAATTCTCTTCTCCAACCCAACCTGGTACAAGACTCATTTACCTTGAGTCTGAGGATCCAGGATCAAATCCTGTCTCATATTTCCTGGGTGATCTTGGGTCACCATCACCATCATCATCATCATCATAGTAACACTTATATAGCACTACAAGGTTTATGAAGCACTTTATGTATGTTATCTGACTTGAACCTCACAATTCAAGGGAGGAAATTGAGGTCAAGAGAAGTTAAGTGACTTTTCTAGGGCCACACATCTAGTATATATCTGAGGCAGGATTCCAAGTCAAATCTGTCCGATCCTAAATGCAGAACTCAACCTATACCACCTAGCCTCCCTAGGGCTCTGAGGAATTGGACTAGATCTCTCCACTGAGGTTCCTTGATCCTGTCAGTCAACTTCCTTGAGCTTTAGTTGCCTCATTGATAAATAGTTTCTGCAGTCCCTTCTAACTCTACAGCCATGACTCAGTATTATGACCCAAGAATTGGCTATGGAATCCAGGAAGATGAATTCCATCCAATATAGCACCCAACCCTGTTTCTCCCCAGTCAATGACCTCTTCCCCAGGCATGAATCTGCATGAGGCAGTAAATTTTCAGGGGTCATCCTGATGAGAAACGTCAACTCTGGTAGGCTTGATGTTCAGCACCCCATTTCATTTCCCACTTGTTGCACCTTTCTCACTCACCTGCTCTCACATCACCTCTTTGACCATAGATCCTCCCTCTAGATTTCTAGACCCACAAAGGAGTCTCAGGAAGGGGAACCACCTGGAGACTGTCCTATTGTGTGAACTGCACAGGTGACTCCCACCGACTCACTTGTGGAGGGAAGCCATCCACCTGGCTGTGGTAGGTGGGTGCAGTGAGCCATCTCATCCAGTGTAGTTCTAAAAGCATCCTCCCCTGTTTCCCTCTGGGCTCCTCCCCTAGCTGGAGCAATTTGGGTGGAAACTAAAGACCCTGGAGAGAAATATGAACCTATGTCCCTGGCAGCACATCTAGTTCATGGAGCCCTGGTCCTGGAATTAGAACTAAGGTTTTGTCCTAGATTTATCCTGACTCTTTCTAAACTTTAGGATAAGTAACAGCCTCAATGGACCTGTTACCCTCTGTCACATACTCTTTTCCCCTTCCATGAAACTTTTGGCTAACTGAATAAAGTTCATGCTCTTTAGTTTGGCATTCTTCACAATCTGAGTCCAACCTACTTTTCCAAACTTCTTTTTCACTATTTCCCCTCAATTACTATCCACTGAAGCCAAATTAGACTATTTACCACCTACAGAATACATCCTGAACTCCTTCACAGCTTTATTCTAGTGTTCCCTACCCTAGAACACTCCTCCTACTTCTCAACTATCCCTACTCCCCATCTCTTTGTAGCTCTCCCTCCCATATTTCACATCTTCCCTCTCTTTCAAGGATTAACTCAAATGCTATCTTCCCCTTGTGCCTTCTTTCATTCATCTAGGCAAAAGTGATCTCATTTTCCGATTCACCAGCTACATGGTTTTTTAACCATTTTTGGATCATCATTGTGAACATTCTAGTTTGTAGTATAGTTATTGTGTATGCATCCTGTCTTCCATCTCACTACAAAGTAAGCTTCTTGAGGACAGGAATCTTGGCATTTATCTTCATAGAGCCTCTAGAACTCTGCACATATATTCAGTTCAGTTGTCCAATCAATATTTGTTGAGTGAATGAAAGATAACAATTGCATTGTAAACCATACATTGCAAGGCAGTGCTTCAAAAGAGCCACGATTTCATCAATGGGAGTACTCCTTTTATATGTGGGTATTCTCTCTATCAATGAAGATCACAACCCTTATGAACAGCTTCATGAGTGTCTGTGGTCAAGACAAGTTCATCACCTAGAATGCTCAACCTTCTGGTGATGAGCCCTCTTAGCTACCCAGCCTGGTTAGCTGCCATAAGGCCCCCAGTTCATCAGGAGGCCTGAACCCAAAGCCTCTCCAACTCCATAGGATTTGACAGAGCTTTGACTCCATTGTCATAGCCTTTGAGAATACTTCAATAGTTCTACACCTCGAGGTAGGATTGTAATGGATTCTGGAAGTAAATACACAAGATATACACATATATATACATACATACATACATACATACATTATACACACACACACACACACACACACACACACATACGATGTCATCAATGTGGGGGACTTCTACCACAGCCTTGACTTGTTAGACCACAGGTTCATGGATTTATATCTCTAAGAGTCCACAAGCCAATTCCTCATTTTACATGTGAGGAAATTGAGGACAAGAGCACAGAAGTATGAATGGCAGAGCCAAGATTCAAACCCAGATCTTCTGACTAAAGGGCCAGTATTGTAGAAAAGTCTGAGAGAATTGCCAGAGGCACAAAAAGATTATATGACTTGGCCTGGGTCATCCAGCTAATAAGTGTCAAGGACCCAAATTAAACTCAGGTATTTCCAGTTCTAAGCCTTTTCATTAGCTTCTTTATCAGGTTACCTCCACTGGAAAGGAAAGCATTGTTTAAATATAAAGGGAGAGTGTAAAAGTTTGTCTTAAGTAAAATCTCAGATAGAAAGTTGGGCAGATTCTGCAATGAAGGCAGTAAAGAAGACTTGAAAGCAAGATCTGGGGCAAAAACAAGTCTAAATTCTCCCCCTTGCCTTTAATCCATATGCCACTACCATGTACCCTTGTATCTCATTAGCCTGAGTGTGTTTTTCCCTCACCATGGTAATGCATGATTAATCCCAGGCTATTGTGTGCCTGGCCTTTCTCCTCAGCATTGGAGGCCAAGGCTGTGCCCAGGATTCCCAATTTCATTGCATTAGAAAAATAAAAATAAAATGAATCCGCATCCCCTGCGAATGTAAAAGTGCCCTGGTGAAAGGTTAGTCTAAATAGTAAATTAAATGGAGACGTTGTGGCAATGCGGCTTATTATAGGCAGTATGAATAACCAAATACCGGGAGAAGGTAATCATTCAGCAAGAAAAATGTGCTGTCATTTTGATTCATGCTTTTCCAGAAGCCTGTAAGAGGCTTTACCAGGTGGAAAGGCGCCTGACATCAGAGGTCATTGCCAGATCCTCGAGGCACTCCTTGTCTGCTCTAACTTTCCTGAGATAGGGCAGCATGGAAAATCAGATGAGGATAATTCAAACCCTGAATTTACTCCAGTCAGCCAGAGGTAAGGAGAATGGGAGAAAATAAAGGGTGTAGTTGCAATTAGAGTCAGAGTGAAGACAGGTTCTAACAGTGATTATTTCTGTAGGATCTTGGGAAAGACTCCACCTCTCCAGGTCTCAGTTTCCTCATCTTTACATAAGGATTTGGACTTAATGAATTCTATAGTCCAGTCCAATTCTAAATCCTATGATTTTAGGAAAAGTCAGTGGCCGGAGGCATCTTTGAAAATGATTTTCAGAAACCCTCCAGGCTCCATACATTCCATGTAGCTAGCAAAATGTATTTTGGCCCCCTCTTGCAGAGCTGGCCTTTGAACAATCAAAGTTAGCAGCTACCTAAGACTGTGGTTTGATCAGCACCAGGCAGGCTCTCCCAACCACAAAAATATCTCTGCCAAGTCTGTCACTGAACCTGAAATTCAGTCATTAGAGATTCATTCCATTGGGCCTAAAGAGCTTTTCAGGTATTCAAGTCTCCTATTAAAATGCAAATAATCCTGGGGCTATAAACCTTTACCAGTTGATACCTTAAGGTGAATTATGATGACTAGCTAAGAATAAAGTGCTACAAATGGGAGACAGGAGATGAGTGTAGAAAGGGATGTAGGAAGGCTACAAAGGCTTCTACTCTTGCTTCACTGTTACCTAACATCTTCTTCTCTCCTTGAAATCCATTCCTCCTTTCATTTCCCTCTCTCAGTTGGTTGCATGTACAGGAACAGACAACACATTCACAACCATGTCCCACTTTTGCCCTTCCCTACCTTACAGGAAGGGATGAAGAAAAGAAGGGGAAAAAAAGGAAGGAAGGAAGGAAGGAGGGAGAACCAAGAGTAAAGAGGAAAACCAGTAAAGCAAAGTTAAGGAAAGTGCCACTCCCTCATTCCCATGAGGTTGAGTCTTTATTCCAATTACATCCAGTTAAGGATAATAGTAGATTTCTTTCTTAGAGAGACTTAGGACTAGAGTGGGAGGAATAGGGGAGGCTTGAGCATTGATTGACATGTTGTGGGAGTGGGAAGATGCCCATGCTGAGCTGTCATAGATAACTTCTTTGGGAAGGGCCACATAGTTCTCTTAGGTCAGGGTTGGCAGGGATGAAAGTGAGAACAGCGCTGAGAGAGGCAATAGGAGAAGCTTACCCATACCCCGCCTGCAATATGCTTGGCTGGTAGTCCTCTCATCAATCACTCATTTTCCTAAGCCAATTCATCCATTTCTTTTGAAAGAAGGGAGAAAAAAGAAAATGGATTTGCATTATATGTACAATTTCCCCCAAATCCCATAAAAAGGCATCAGCGGGGCTGTATGTTGCAATCTCCTATTGCACAGGAGCCAAAATGAAAGCATTGTTAGCAAAGGCCCAGTGACTCACTGGCTCCCTGCATTATATCAAGGCCAGGAAAGATGAATTGGGTTTTTGATTATAACTCCCTCCCCTTTCCGGATTTAATACTTGACTATTTACCATCTCATCAGGTCAACAAATAGCAACCCAAATTGTCAGTGCAAGCTGAAAATGTGCTCTTACCTCAACAAGAGGCTTCCAAAATCCAGGCCTTCCTTCTGAAGCAGCCCACAGGCACTTAAGGATGCAATTTCTGAGCCTTTGTTAACAAAGATCTTTTGACCCCCTCCCCCCAAAAAAGATATCATCCTAGTAGAAAATACCTAGGTGGGGCTGGGAGAGGGGAAGGTTAGTTGTAGATCTTGTTGTTTTTAAACCACCCCAAGACTAACAAGTGACAGCCCAGCCTGGCAGTGTACCCTCATTTGCATCCTCATTTGCAAATGCCACATTATTTAGTGGGAGAATTATTTTACTCATAATATTTAAAAGAACACCAGCTATTTATAAGCAGAGGACAATTGGCATTGTTGCTGCTTAGGATGTTTCCATCTGTCTCATTCCCTCCTGGGAGCAGGAATGGGAGACACCATCTGAATTTCGCTACATGGAGCTCCATAGAGGAAGGGACCAGAGGAAATGAACACCAGCAGGTTAACATCATTTAATTTCCTCTTTTAACTTCTTATACAAAGGTCATACGCTGGTTCGTATACAGTATGTTAGTATACATACAGAGGTCATTAGCTCAGTTAGTGAATGAATGAGTTAATTAGGTACAGTTAGGTTAGGGGCTTAGAGTCCAGAAGATCTGAGTGCAAATCCAGCCCCTGACACTTACCAGCTGTGTGACTCTGGGCAGGTCCATTAACCCTGTTGGCCTCAGTTTCCTCATCTGTAAAATGGAGGAAATAATATCACCTGCCTCCTAGGTTTATTGATAAAAATCAACAATAATCATAAAGCACCTAGCACACTTTATAAATATTATGCTGATTCTCCAGCCCTGTATCACTTGAATTCGGTTCAGTTCAACCAACGTTTATAAAATGCATGCCATGTATAAGGTACCATGACAGAGGCTGGGGCTACGAAGAGAACAATGAAAGTCCTTGCTCTCATGGAGTAGACGTTGTATTGAAGGTACAACTTGTGCCATTTTCACCCCAATTAGAATTAGAATCCACCACTCTTGTTCCTCTGGGTCATTTGATGCTAAAATTCCACATGTTCTGAGCTGCAAAAAGGCCTTGGTTCTTCCTTCACTTGTCACTATGTACTTTCAAATGAGATAATATTGTAAAGTAATTAGCACAATGCCTTGCACATAGTAGGCACTTCATAAATGTCTGCTGCCTTCATCCTTCCCCTTTGACTTTGTTATAGGTGGGGTTCATAACAATCACACAGAAGAGGGGAGAGGATGAAAGGAGGGCATAAACCATTGAATTGGTTGACTGGTACAGGGCAATCCAAACTAAAGTTTTTTCAATCAAGTGTCAAGAAATGATGTCAGATTGAAAATGCTTAGAGTGGGGGAGGGGGTCAAAAGATCTTTGTTAACAAAGGCTCAGAAATTGCATCCTTAAGTGCCTGTGGGCTGCTTCAGAAGGAAGGCCTGGATTTTGGAAGCCTCTTGTTGAGGTAAGAGCACATGTATTGTGACTAGCAAAGCTCTAACCACAGATCTTAGAAAGTCAGTCTAACCTACCCACCCCCCAAAATCCCTCTATAATAACCCCAATATGGGATTGTCTAAGTTTCCCCTTTAATATCTCAAGTGACAATAAATTCATTTCCTCCTAAGGCAAATTGATTCATTTTTTGAACATTGTAATTGTTAGGAATTAATAAGTGATTAATTCATGTTCCCTAAAGCTGATGACAGTAAGAAGAAATGAATCAGAGAGGTTTGTGTCTTCCACAGTCACTCATTCATCTATTTGTTCACCAAACAAATTTTGAGTGCTTACCATACACTGAGCACGGTGGGAGTCACACTGGAAGACACAAAGATTAAAGAGGATGAAATCTATTCCCTCATGGATATTATAGTCAGGGACCCTCACTATTCAAGCTAGAGTGTTTTCTGCTAGACCCGACTGTCTTTGTTGGCTAAGGATTTGTAAAAAGCAAAAAAGTTGCAGAGTCTGTGAGACTTTAGGCTTCACTGGAGTTTAAAGGAAAAAATAAACAAGGGAAAATAAATGGTTTAGGCCCCCGTCTGTTTGCCTTGGACTAGCTGCCCACTCGTGCCATCCTCCCAAATGGTCTGGTAAACTGAGAGACCATTAATGCTCATTAAAAATACATCTTGGTCACGGGGAAGTAAAAACAGCTTCCTTTTTCCTTCTGGCAGAGGATGTAAAGAGAAAACGCCCAGAAGCCTGAATTATGAAATGAATTTCTCTTCCCTCACATGAGATAGAGAATATTCTGCTGAGTATCTGGGGGGTTTGTTGTGGTGGCGGTTGTTGTTGATGATGATGATGATGATGATTTGGGGGGGTACCTTTTCTTAAGCATTTGGCAAGTGTCAGACATTTGCGGGTAATGAACAAATACTACAGCAATGTCGCCTGTCTTATTATTAGCTGTTTTCATGTTGTTCTTTCAACCTCCTCACACATAAAGCAGTCCATTTCCATGCTGTCCATCTGTCCCGGCACCAACAGCAGTCCCTCAAGCTGGTACAACGGGGGACAATAAAACTCATTCAGTTGTTGGTTGATTGGCTACATTCATCCCTTTAGCTATTTGCTCCTTGGAGCTGCCCTACTGCCATAGCTAAAATTAGACAGGCCTGCTCTCCTGCTGAAACCATCCCTGGTGCCTTCTGCGCTGGCACTAGGTTCGCTGTTCATGTGGGGAATGTAAAACCAGATTTTCTCTGGACCTAGGGATGCACAAATATCCATCACTCTCTTCCTCTAGGCTCCAGCTCCCTGGGAGAGTAGCTGTCACTTTCTCATCAGACTAGCCAACCCAAATTCACTTTTCCCTCTTTTTGCTCTACCCTTCCATGACAAATCACTGCCTGTCATCAACCCAGGAGCTTGGTCCCCATTAAAAAACACAGCCAGCACCTCATCAATGGGCCCTCCCAAGTCAGACCAAAATTCAAAGCTTTGAGCATGAATGCCTGAGCCAGCCCAGACATGTTTTTCAGCCTGAGTAGTAGTGGTGTGTAGCACATTGGCAGAGATTGAAGAAGCTCATTGAGTACGTTGGCTGCCAACCTACTAGCAATACACAAGCACAGATCTGACCGGTTTTTTCAGCAACAGGCCATGTTGACAAAAACATCAAACAATTACCATTATAAGAAAAAACCCCATTGTTTTGGAGGAAGTTAGATCATGACTCTTAGGCCAGCTGAAGCAATTTGTTCTCTGACTTTATGTTGTACCCTTTTAGGCTGCTTTATTATTTCTGTTTAAAGTTATTTTCTTGTTAACCATAGCTGCATTTTTTCAGCCTCTTCTTTAACATGAGTATTAGTGGGGCCAGGACCAGCCAGCTTTTTTCAGACTAACCCTGTTATGTCACAATGGTCAGGTCAGTAGCTGTTAATTCCATGGGGCCATGCTTTAACCTTTAGTATGCCTGAATCCACTTCAGAAGAAGCTGTGTTACAAAAGTCTTCTATGTTATCTTGCTTTAGAATATAAATCCCCTGAGAGCTGAGATGTAATATTATATATTGCCAGAGTTAAATATCATGAAATAATATTTACGATGAATAAATGTAAAGTCTGCTATGAGTTCAGAAGATCAACATTACAAGTGTTTAGGATAGCAACACAATAACTGATATGAAAAAGAACAGGGTGCTTTAGTGAATTGCAAGTTTAATATGAGTCAACAATAACAACTTTTGTGTTACATATAGTGTTGTTATTGTTTAGTCATTTCAATAATGGCCAACTCTTCATGATACCCCATTGCGGGGGTGGTTTGCCATTTCCTTCTCCAGCTCATTTTACAGTGAGGAAACAGAGGCAAATAGAATGAAGTGACTTACCCAGGATTACACAGCTAGGTAAGTGTCTGAAGCCAGATTTGAACTTAGGAAGGGCCATCCTCCTCAATCTAGACCCAGCATTTTTTCTATTATGCCACCTAGCTGCCTCAAATTATAATATAGCATATACATCATATAAATATGTAATATGTAATGATATGATATATGTGCTATATGATATCCAGCATTTGTATATTAAATATATAAATCAAGCATTTATATATTGATCTTGCATAACGATTATATATGGGTATTAAAATATTATATACCCATATTATTAAATTTATACATTTTTATATTAACTACTATAAGGTTTGTAAAGGACTTAAATATTATCTTATTTTATACTTACAACAATCCTAGGAGAGAGATGCTATTGCTAATTATCCTTGTTGTACCATTGAAGAAACTGAGGCAGATAGCAGTTAAGTGACTTGTCCACAGTTGCACTGCTAATAAGTGTCTGAGGCTGGATTTGAACTCAATTTATCCTGGCACCAGTTCCAGCATTTTATTCACTGTATCACTTAGGTGCCTCTCATATGATGTGGTAACAAGAAAGTTACAACAATCTTTGCTTGTGTTAAGAGAGCAATAACTTCTGGAAATAAGGAGGACATGTCTCTCTGTAATCTATCAATCAACAAGGATTCATTATGCACTCCCTAGACTTTAGCGCAACAATAACACATATTTATTAAATTCTAACTATGATACTCATCAGGAAAAATACAAATACATGATCCTGCCTTCCTGGAGATGACAGTTTTGTTAGGTGGCCAGGGTTCTTATCAGTGTGTGGGTCATTGAACCTTTTGGCAGTGAGGTGAAGTCCATAAAATCCTTCTTAGAATGATGGTTTTAAGAGAATTTTTTGTGGGGGAAGCAATCGGGGTTAAGTGATTTGATCAAGGTCACAAAACTAGCAAGTATCTGAGGCTGAATTTGAACTCAGATCTTCCTGATTCCAGGGCTGGCACTCTAGCCACTGCTACCTGCATCTTGACCCATATATCCCTTATATTGTGGTAAAGTTCTATGAATATGCATTGTTTCTGCTCCCTTTGTGATTATATAACGATTGTACCTTGACTCAGAAATTTTACTCACAAAGTAGACATAATTTAACTTAATAGTGTAGACCCTAACAGCTCAGTCTCTAATGTGCTATACAAGGAAATTGAAATGGCACCAAAGATGAAAGTCAGGATGGATGGCCAGACCAGCCAAGTGCATGCTAACAAGACTCGTGCTGAAGTTGCCATACTCTCAAAAGCATTGAGAGATCACTTTGTAAGACAGCTCAGAAAGAAAAAGATACCTCAAGGTTGGGGGAAATTATAAATGAAATTATTTACTAATAAAAATGATTGTGAAAACTTCGACCCCTATTGATTGATGCATATATATGCCTACTTCCTCATCTTGACAAAATCTTTGAGAATGATCTATATACATGGCAAGGGCATCCTTGATGTAAATATGAGAAAGGAACAAGGAAGATTTCCCAAATTATTCTCTATAACAGATAATTATAGTAACACAATGACTAAAAGGTACAAAAAGAAAGACCAGTATATGTTGCTTGTTGATTACAAAATAATATTTGACTCAGTAGGAAAAAAAACCAGAGCCTGAAAAGGCTCTCTCCTCCAATAAAATAGTTTGTCAGGCATGTGCTAAAATTATTCAAAATTCCTTGATATATGCAATCACAGAGAAACTCTGTCCCTGTGATCATTAATATTAGATAACATAAAACAAGTAAATAAATTTACGCCCCCATTCATGTTGCCGCTAATATCCAAATGGAAAAGAGATTCCTTAATAGATGCTTTAGTCCCTCAGATGTTCCTGGTTGTCAGTGATATTGTATTGGTTGCATCAAATCCCAGAACTGTGTGGGGCTTCTTTAATGAGATCCAAGACTGAATGACCTAACAATGGATATGACACCCCCAAAAGTAAAAAGATGAGAATTGCCTATTAGCCACACTATGCCTTGTAGCTGGAGAGTCAGTCCATTGAGTTGGTATATCAAGACAATAAGCCCATGACAGTTATGGCAAATGGATAATAAATTGGGCCCAAAATTGAAAAGGAAGAAGAAAGCAAACCGGATTGCATCTGTAAAATTATACAGTGCTTTCAATGATCCTAAGTTTCTCCTTATTACAAAGTACTGAATCTTTTTTTAACACAAAAATTCTCCCAGCATTACCATATGATTGCAGATCTCAGAACAGTACAATCTCTAGAGAATCAAAGTAGCAGGTGGCCTAAAGGTAAATGGAGAGACATGTGGAAGGCACAAGTAAGCTATGGCATATTTCCTGTAATGACCTACATACAAGAAGCACCATGGGGATTATCATCAAGGACATATATAATTGGAAAAGGCAATAGGTTAGTCATTTAGGGAAGCAATGGATAATAGATGGATCACCCAGGTGCGACCTTAATACCCAGGAAATGTAAGAACCCAGGAGGTCTCCAGAACGTTTGGATAGTTTTTCTATGGAGAATGGAGCAAGAAGAGATGTGTATGGTATGGGATCTGTGCTAATGGAGACAATACCCACATGGATGAGATCACAGCTCCATTAAAGCGCTGAAGGATAGACATCGTCCTTGAACTCTATGGTTACCTTCATCCCAGTGAGTAATCATAGTACAGGTGGCAGAAGCTGAATGATGTGGCATTAAGTGTATTGCCAGATGTGGGTACTTGGGTATCTCTGGGAGACTCTGTGCAGCATATCCCCCAAGCTTAATGCCCTGTCAGAAGGCTGCTCGGGGAAGATATATGCTGATGAGAAATCTCAGCCCCCAAATTCATTTTTCAAAGAAGCCAAGCAAATCTGGTGATTTATTCACTGTCATTCTGATCCCAACATATGTTCCACATCAGGTAAGTGAGATAGAAGGGATGGTTCAGCAAACATTAAGTTAAAAGAAACCCTGTCAGGCTTCCCCTTGAATAGCTGGTTTTTATTTAAAGCCACAAAGTAATTAATTACACTGAGTAAAAAGCTAAGGCTATCTCCCTCACAACGCTTCTCAAGTGTATTCAGCAGAAGATGCAGTTCTTATACAATCACAGTACACACTCCCACGCAGATCTTGGTTTGCATTGCTCCTTCATCTCTCCCCTCTTCTGTTGGCTCTTTTTCTAGGTCCCTTCTCTCACCCAATCCCCTGCATTGCCTGCCCCTCTTTGCCTCCATTTTCATCTCTCTATCTCTTAACCTCTCCAGTTCTCTTTCCTTACACCTCTCTGTCTCTCTTTCTGTCTTTCCATTTTTCCTATTTACTGGACATTGTTTTGGTTTGTCTTAAGGAATAGTTGATTGGTGTTCAGGGGAGGGATCTCAATCAATTAATAATCAATAAACATTTATTAAGTATCTTTTGTGTGACAGTCATTTTACTGAGCCATGAATTATTGCTCTAGGACAGTTGGTGCATATATCTCCAAAGACAAGAAACTTGGTTACCAGGTCAAAGTAGCACACTGGCCTCCTTTTCATTGCAGTGTGGTATAATGACTAGAGCACTGGATATAAAGTCATTGGGGAACTGAGTTCCAATCCTGACTCAACTATTTTGCTAGCAAATCAGTGGGCAAATCAGTCAACCTCTCTGAGTCTCTCTTTCAGCCTTGTTTTGTATTTTCTCACATATAAAATGTGAATAATAATATTTGCATTATCTCACTAAATTGTTATAAGGCTTTGTAAGCTTTAAACAGCTATAGAAATAGCTATTACTCTTATTTCCAGCCCAGGACACTGTCACTACCCTCCGTGTACCCCTCCATTGCTCACTGAGATACAATATTCCCTTTCCTAAAGCTCCCTACTAACCAAATGAGATAAGACCTTTTCAGTGTGCCCACCATCACCACCATCTGCAGCAACTACTCCCACTTTGTACTCTCTTTCCTTACTAGACTTCTCTTCTTTCATTTACCAACAGCCCAATCTCTCCATAATCAAAAAGCATATATTAAATGCTAACTATGTGCCAGGCACTGTGTTAGACCTTAGAAATTCAAATGCAAAGAATGAAATAATCCCTACTCAAACAATATATCTTAGTATTTAGGGTGTCTACAAAACCAAGTGGAGTTAAAAGTTGAAATTATGGCTTTGTTTAGATAGGAGTTCTGGTCTAGTTTTCCCAAAGGAAATTTGTGACTAATGAGTATCCTTTGTTGATGAAACCTTCACAGAGAGGTATCTTCAGAGAGAAGTTCCTTCCCATAGCTGTATTGTGCAATATTGGGTATAAAGTCAGGTCAGACCTTGATGAATGAGCCTGCACCACATGCAAAATCCCATAGGGGGTACTGTGGGGTGAGATATGGGGCCCATTAACAACCCTGATTTAGGAGGACTTTAGTCTTTAAAGTAATGGTCATACTAATTGTCACAACCCACCATACTTTGCTTCAAAAAATCTCCACAAATAATTTTTTAATATGTATTTAATTCAAAAATTACGAGTTTATTGTATCTTATAACACAAAAAAATTATGCATATGTAATTAAAATAAAATATCTCTAGGCTACATTTACTATCAGTATCATAAGACAATAAATTTTAAAATAGAAGGGACCTTTTGGCTCCTTTGGTCAATCCATGTATTTTACAACTGAGGCCTAAGAAGACTGAGAGATTTGCCCAAGTCACACAAGTCTTAAGGTGCAGTGCCAACAAGGTCTGAACTCAAGGCTTCTAACTCCAGTGCCAGAATTGTGCAATTCACATTCTGGCATTCAGAGTTGAAGAGAAATACAAGATGGTGACAGAGAGCCCCCTTTGTTAAACTTGCAGAATAGATTCTACTGTGTTCCTAGCTCCAAAAATGAGGGAAATTTTTACCCAACTCCAGCACTACTGCCCCATCTGCCACCTGTGGGAACCTTCTTTGCCTGTAAGGAGATGGGAGGCATAGTGTGATGACACTGAAGGAGCTTATTTCAGACCCTCTTGTCCACATGAGGCAACATAGTCTAAACCAGGTAGGCAACCTATAGCCTCAAGTCTACATATGGCCCTCTAGGTCCTCAAGTGTAGCTTTTTGACTGAATCTAAACTTCATAGAACAAATCCTTTTATTTAAGGGGATTTGTTAATTATAGATGTGTAATTATTATTAATAAAAGTATTTGTTCTCTGAAGTTTTGATTCAGTCAAAGGGCCACATTTGAGGACCGAGAGACCATACTTGGCCTTGAGGTCACAGGTTCCTCATCCCTGGACTCTAAATCAATGCAAGATGGAGCGTCAATCATAACAAAGTATGCTGCGTCCATAAGTGCCTATCCTCTTCCTTGAACCGAAGGCTTCATTTTCGATCCACCCTTCTGTTGGGCCTTTGAGAAAGGGGAAATGTTGAGGACCCATTCCCTGATGTTCACCTCTGGACTCAATGTCCATGGCACAGCGATAATACGTTCACCTTTTGTCAATTTGTACAATATGGAGTGAATTTATTGTGTTAGTCTCTCTCTTGTTGACTGAGTTGAAATTTATTTTCTATGAAAATAAAAGTAGATTATTTATGTGAGATTGTACTAAAAAAATAATTTTGGTCATTGCTTTCCCTCCCCCCACCATGTCCCCACAGTTGTATATGCTTCTCCCAGATAACCTTCCCTTATAATTTAGAAACTCTGACCCAACGGATGAAATCAGACAAATACAGACAAAAATCACTAATCATTCATCTCACAATTATTGAATGGCTATGATGGATAAGGTACTGTGCTAGATTCACTCTGGACACAGACAAAAACAAAATCAACTGTATCCTCAAGAAACTTATATTCTACTAGAGGAATGTGGCATGTCTGTAGATGCAATTTGAAGTCTGTGAACACTAATAATGAGGGATTGGGAAAGACTCCTCACATGGAAGGTGGTATACAGCTGAATGAACTTTGGAGCATGAGTGCATTCCAGAGAAGCACGCAAACAACTGGATGACTCATTATGCCTATACTGAGCTACATGGACTCGGTATGACTATAAAGTAATGAAATTGATTTTCGTGTGTGACTTATGGAAGTCCGTTTCATTACCTTATAGTCATACCCCAAATGCTGCGGGCCTTCCTGCTGGAGAGTGATGTCACCTCTCTGGTGGTCCGGGTATGGCTGAGAAGACCATGGCGAGAATCAACATCTCTTACCAGCCTCAACCTATGGAGACAGAGCTCTGATTGGAAAGTGAAACTCCTCTTGACAGGGCCTGTCAATGTTTGCAGGTGAGGAAACTGAGGCACAGAGATGTTAAGTGATTTGGCTGAGGTCTCAGAGCTGAGTGGGCCCAGTCCTGAAGTCACAGGGTCATGGAATTTAGAGCTAGAAAAGACATTAGAAGCCATTAAATCTTCTAACCCAATCTCTTTACACATGAGGAAATCAAGATCAAGAAAAGATGAAATAACTTCCCCAGGTCACATAATCATCAAGGTGTCGATCCAGTATTCAAAACCAAGTTTTCTAATTCAAATCTGGTACTCTACCCAGTTCATCGTGCAATAGCCCAGATAGTATGTCATCCATGGTTTGTTTGCCTTTTTTCTTCCTAAAATCATGTCTGCTGGTACTCTAATGAAAAAATGTATTTTTTTAAATCAGCAGTTTTGAAAAATTTAAAGTAATTTATTTTAAATTACCTTAAGAGGCAAGAAAGATGAGAAACAAAATGTTATTTTCTGGCTCATAATGGTTAACTACTCAATCCTAGGTAAAAAGTAAAACTCAATTAAACTTTGAAGGTAAAATGGACAACACCCCATCACATCTCTGAAAGTGGAACTGACTACTGATTTGTACCTTATCCATTCCTGAAAGGAATCAGTAGGGAGAGAAGAGATAGGGGAAAGGAGGTTTTGTAACAAGGTCAAGGAAAGGAGCATGGATATTTAATTTCATTGAACTATGAATCCCTCCTCCTTACATGCTTGGTTTTAACCCCTAGGTTAGAATGAATAGATTGTGGCTTTTGAAAAGGTCATATTGGGCAGACATCAGGAATTGTAACACAATTGGTGGATAGAGTGTTGGGGGTTCAAATCCTGCCTGTGACACTAGCTATGAGACCCAAGGTAAATCATTTAACCTCTCTGTAAAATCAGTGACCTTTCATATTCCTGTATGTAATAATTGTGTTGTGTTGAAAATCATGTCAGTGTATTTAGACCAATTATATTACAAGATCTAATTGCTCATCTTGTAAGCTCCTCAAGGGAAAAGAATTGATTCTTACTCAACTTAGTCCTAGAGTACCCAGAAGAGTGATGAGTGAGTGGATAGTAGATTTTATTAGACTTGTATGGAAATATATGGCTTGAGGTAAGTCATATTACCTTTCTAGACTTAAGATTCCTCATCTTCAAATTGGAAGAAAGGAATGAAAACAAACATTTATTAAGCACTTACTATGTGCTAGGCACTGCATTAATTTCTGGAGATACAAATACAAGCAAAAAGAAAGTTTCAGCACTCAAGAAACTTACATTCTAATAGGGGAAGACAACATACAAAAAGGTGCTAGAAATTACTAGGAGACCAGAGGAATGAAAACATGATTGTGAATCTCAGAGAATGTCAGAAACAGGGCCAAGAGGGGATTGAAGGCAGCCTGGCCTGGGCCCCTCCACAAAACAGGGGCTTCATGAAGAAAGCACCAATGGAAGAAAAGAGACAGGCCTTGCAAGGGAATGTTTCACCATGAGGTGGATGGACTGTCCCAGGACAAGGAGGGTCCAGGAGCTGAGGGAAGTTCCAAGATGAGCCAATAGGAGAAGGTTCATGATCTCAAAACCTAAAAACACCCCCCCAGACTTTTTCTTAGTGTATTCAAGAGTCTACTTTTCATAAATCATAATACCTTTGCTTAAAAACTTATATTGACAGGGAGTTCACTACCATGGAAATGTTTTTGGATGGCTTTAATTGTTAAGAAGTTCTTCCTAATACTACTTTTGGCAGAAATGAGCAGGGACATCAGGGGAAAGAGATTTGAGAATTCCTAGTTTAAACCACAATCTTTTAAGGTTCCTTTTCAGGAAATGTGCCCAAAAGTCTAAATCAAAGCAGCTCACTTGTCTAGATTAGAAGATGGTACTTTTCTTACAACCCTACTAAGAAGATTGCGCAAGAATTATTAACCTCATTTTACAGATGGAAAAGCTGAGCTTCCTAGAGATTAAATGACTTGTTGCTCAAAATCACACAGCTACTAAGTGGCTATTAAATGCCTACAGATTCAACATCCCTTCCACCACAATCTACCTCCTTTGAAAAAGGTGTGGAAGGAGGAATCAGCTACACCATTTGGAGTTTTCTTGGAAGAGATACTGGAGTGGTTTGCCATTTCCTTCTCCAGCTCATTTTATAGATGAGGAAACTGAGGCAAACAGGGTTAAGTGATAGATTCCTTCAAAAGGAAAGAGAAGGCTGTCCTCTGAGGAGTTCTTCTGGGCTCTAAAGAAGTTCATTGCCTTGACCTAGACCTCAAAGTAAAATTATAAGGTTAATTCTCACCAGAGAAGCAACAGGGCATTGTAGCTAGAAAGATGACCTTGGATTCAGGAAGACTTGGATTCTTAGTTGTAGAATGAATGCTGATCTGCGTTAGAAGAGGGAGTTTTCCCTTCAGGAATTCTCATCAAATCACCAATCTGGGTCCCCAGAAACCTCATCACTGATTTGCTTGTACTATTACTAGTTAATCTCTATTTTCTCTTCATAAGGAATTGTTCTTTTATAGGACAGTCATCTAAACAAAGGGCCACACGGGATATCTATAGGTCTGAAATCCCTGTTTCAGAGCAAACACTTCCTGAGGAAACATATATAATCAGATATCAGGGGCGCTAAGAGAGTCTCAGTCACCACACTCAACTTTCTTGTTTTACAGGGAAACTGGAGGTTAAAAGTCAAAGTCACAGAGGTGAGATCTGAACCCACATCCTCTAAGTTCCAAATCCACTGAAATCTGTTTTCTCTATACTGGACATTTAGAGGTACACTTCCAGATGGTCCATAGCTCTCTCCTCTCAAGTAAAAGTTACCAAACTCCCAAGGCCATCTCTTCTTGGAATTTTTCAGCCCTATTCTGTAAGTTCAGGACTCAAGGAAACTTTGAAGAAACAGCTGAAACAGCAGGGTGCTGATTTGAACATGTATACTTGGGTATCTGGGGCCGGGGGAAAAGAGCAGGCAGTCACTCATCAGTGCTGTCCAGTTTACCTAGTGATCTCCTGCAGGCAGATGCAAACACAGTGGGTATATCACGGCTTCCAGTGGAGGGGAATACAAATGAAATCTGGGCTTTTTCAGGAGGCAGAAGAGAGTGGTGCTGGCATAAAGTTCACAGTTATCTCTCAGAGAGCTGGGATGGGCATCACAGTCAGAGTTACAACATTTATCCCCAGCAGAAAGTTCACTTAAGAGGAAGCTTCCATGCTGATCAGAAAGATATGTACATTGGTGCTTAACTCAGTGGGACTGGAGAGAATTCCATTTCAATGTCTGGAACCAACTTCTGAAGCATCTATCTGGATTTTTAAAAAATCGATCTATTCCTTAAGTAAGCACATGTGGCAAACAGCCCCTTTTCTTTGCTCCCCACAGTGTACATATTCCTTTGTAGAATAACTGGTGTGAGATGCAGCTATTTTTCTGATTAGCAAAATGTTCTAGGGCTTGAAGTTTGGGGAATATTTTGAGAGGTGGGAGAGTTGTTTGTTTTTTGTTGGGGTTTTTTTTTTTGCCTGCTGGTTAGGGAAAACAGCATCCTGTGTTTTCTGACCATATGAATTAGCTGAAGGGGTGTCCTAACAGGATTTTGTTGAGGCAAAATCCAAATAGGAAAGCCAAGGGTCCCAGTTCTACTGTGGCTCAACAGCCTGCTGGCTCAAATCGTCAAACAGCCCAGAGCCCAGCCCATGTGGCAACTTTAAAAATAGAACCTCGGGGAGTGTAAAGCCAAACAGGAGCAGGAGCCAAGCTGTCAGTCTGGTTTTCATGTAGAAAGCAGAACAGAAGATGGGTCAGCATCTCTGAGTGAACCCTGCCCTGGAGACACCAGCCCCACATCTCCTGCAGACTCCCCCAGTCCAAATGAAGGATTGTCTCTCTAGGGTTGAAAAAATCTGATGGAGCCCAATCCACCCTCCTGCCCCGAGGAAGATGTGCACACAGCATAAATGTATGCTCATTCCTGTCCCCAGGAGGAGAGTGTCTCCAGCTCCTGTTTCTTCCCTGGTGTATTTCTGGGAATGGCAAATGTGCAACTTGCCATGCAGAATGTGTACGTCATCCCCAGAAGACAAAGCAGCCATGGCCAAGGAGGGGCAAAGTCCATCCTACCTCTTTGGGAATACACAGGCACCCTGATATTGAGGCAGGAAGGCCCCCTAGAGTAGCCTTGCAAGCAGTGCTGACCTGGAGAGAAGAGAATCATCTCTCTTCCCTTCCTATTCCTCTCCCAGATAGGGACCCACGGGGCAAGTTACTAGCTAGGCTAGAATTTGGAGAACGTTGTCGTTTTCAGGTACTTCTGCTCCCTCTCCTCTCCCTTTTAGGCCCAGACCACTCTCTTTTATCTTCCATCGACTCTGTAAATATCATCTATGTATATAGTTTTTTACATGTTGTCTCCCCATCAGAACATGAGTGCCCTGATGGCAGGGACTGTCTTTTTCTCATTCATTGGTTTCCCCAGCACTCATAGTGCCAAGCACATACTCCACATTGGTCAGTGCTCTGTAATCAGAGATAACATTTATACAGTGCTTTAAGGTTTGCAAAATACTTTACAAATATCATCTGATCTATTCCTCACAACAACCCTGGGAGGCATCATCCTCATTTTACAAATGAGAAGGAAAACGGTGGCAGACAGAGGTTAAGTGATTTTCCCAATGTCACAGCACTAGTCAGTGTCTAAGGCCAAACTGGAACTCATATCTTCTGACTCAAGGTCCAGGGGCCATCGACCATACCACCTGTCCTCCTCCAGAGAAAATTTTAGAGCATCTAGTTAAGCCCCCTGATTTTACAGATGAATTGAAATACATTAAATAACACGTCCCTAATAGTAAAGTAATTGGTACTGCTACTTAACTGTTTGCACAGGTAAGAAGGAAAGCAGATGGTGAAGCCAATGACTTCCCATTCAGTGCTCTCCATTCCATTAGCTTTCCTTGGTCTACATTAATATTTTTTAGGCAGTGTCTCCACAAGTATTCAATCTAGAAGGTATCAGTTCCGTAATCTATGTTGTGATTGCTCTCAGGAGCTCTAGAGTCAGTTACTCCCCACCCACTTCACTTCGGGTAAAATAGTACCCTTATGGATCGGGACCAAGGGATGCCCTAGGGCTGTGGAACTGAGATGAGAGTCAATCCTTTCACTCCTCTGGACAAATGTTTCCTGATCCCTGGTCTACTTCCAGTTTCAATTTGTGACCTAGAATAAGACCATTCTTTTTAGGACTCAGCTCTTTCTTTTGTTACATGGGGAGGAGTAGTACGCAGTGATAATCTTTAAGGTCTCATCTGACTTTAAATACTGATAATCCTATGTTTCTGGGGACTCTGAAATAAGCAGTCCACCCTTAGAGAGCTGATAAATAATTCAGCAGCCTCCCATCTGGATCCCTAATACTACCAAACCCCCGGCCCAAGCTCAATTCAGGTGAAGGTTAGAAAATATTTTTCTCTTCATCTCTTAATTTAGTTCTTCCCAACATTTGTGAACACTTTCTCTTTCTGGCTGCACTAGTCAGTCTCTGCAGGAACTGTTGTATAATCAGGGTGTGGGGGCTTGGGTGTGAAGGTGATGAGCACCCTCTGAAATACATCCATTAGCAGCTTGTCAATCACTCTCCTCCTTCCCCACCCACATTCTGGCTTTCTTGTACCTGTCCTGATCCTCCATGCCTCCCCACAACCATTTTGACTGTCTCAGGACCTGAGTGAGCCCTTCCTTGGCATTTCAAGGTTGGCCTGTTTATCAACACTGTTTTAGCAATGAAGTGTTTCAAGCTACTTCCTCTTTCTCTTGAAACCTCCTCTGAATTAGAATGTGGCTCAGCCTTCAGTTCATCTTCCGATGCATATCCCCCACACTAACACAGCTTCCTTCTCTGCCCCCACCAAATCTCTGCCAGAACAAAATTAGAAAAAGAGAACAGTGTCAGTTCAGAGCTATACAATAGAATGAGAGCATTTGAAAGCTGGAGAGGATTGTAGAGACCATCTCACTTGACAGTTTAGGATACCAAGATATTTGCCCAAGCTCATGGGCTGGAAACAATTACCCACATCTCCTAAGTCCTAGCTTTTAAGATCAAGTAGACCAGGAATTCATGCTATCCCTGAAAATCTAAGATCATAATTCTTCTTATTTGCTTTATTTAGTAAGTAAATTTGTACCACTTTTTCCTCCATCCCTCTCCCCCTCTCCCCATCCAAGACCTGGAAATTCAATCCAAGCTGCTCATCCTGGTAAACTAGGGGAGAAAAGAATGAAGTCAGAAGAATGAACTTGTGCCCTGGTCACTATTTGTTAAGAAAATAATTAGGAGCCTCACCTTGCTTCCCCAGAAAGGTAGGGAGATTCAGTTATTGGAGGGTAAGGCTCTCAAATTATTCTGACTTTCTGGATCCAGAAAAGAAAGGAAGGAAGCTAACAAAGGAGGGGTGAGATGATAGACCGTAAGGAAGATGCATTTGAGGTCATGGACTGCCCCACTCAACCCTTCCCCTCTCACCTCTTTCTTTTAGTATAGGTCAAGGAACAGGATACTGAAAGCTGGAGTTAAGATTACGGATTTGGGGTTGAAAGGGAAATACATACAATAATAAGATCTAGCATTTATGAAGCACTTCACGTTTTATAAAGCATGTTCCATGCATTATCTCATTTGATCCCCATAACAACCTTCTGAGTTAAAGGTTATTGTTATCCCCATTGTACAGATGAAGAAGTTGAGGGAGAGAGAGATTCAGGGATTTTGCTTGGGGTAACAAAGCTAGTAAGTGCCTAAGGCACGATTTGAATTCAGATCTTCTTGACTATAAATCCAACACTCCATTCATTGTAAAACCTATCTACCTAGGTAACCTCAGAAGTCACCTGATCCAATCCCCTCATCATAGATAAGAAAACTGAAGAGATTATTAGGTGGCTTGTCCAGGGTGACACAGTTAATACATGTCAGAAGTAGGATGAGAACCCATATCCCCTACCCCTGAGACAGTGCTCTTGCCCCAGTGGAGTGCTGAGATGTTAACAGTGTTTGTCCAATGCTCCATTTGTGATGCAAGTAGAGAGGTTGAAGATGAGAAGTTGAAGATATCTCTCCCACTCATTGCAACTCCATGGAAATATCAGGTCATTTCAAAACCTTTGCATAATCGTCCAACTAAGTAATTATTTGCTACAAGAAATATGCAGCCTCCTTCTTTTTTATAACCATCAAGGCAATTTTTTTTAAAGAGATTCTGCTAATTGCCATATGTAGAGAATTATTATTTATTCAGATCTCTCTAGCACAGATGAATCACACAGCCCATCGTGACTCAGCATGCTCATCCCACTCGATGACCCCCAGGGCTGTCATGACTGGAGTGACAGGAATAGAGGAGTGACGACTGACCTACTACCAGCGGGAGCCTCAGCTTGGGTTTCTGCTGTAGGAGAAGGGGATAAATACATTTATTCCAGATCTCCCAACAGCACCCTCAGAGGAAGGAAGAGAAAAAAAAAGGGGAGGACAGAGATTTTTACTTTAGGAAGGATGGAGAGTTAGTGTTCAAAGTTGGCAAAAAGGTACCAAAAGGTGAGACATTTGGGTATAGTAGTAATAAGAACAGCTATCATTTTAATAGCACTTTAAGTTTGCAAAGTCCTTTACACTCTCAATCTGAAAGTTTGATTATTGTTTATTCCCTTAAAGCTAGTTGAAGTTAGCGTAACGTGTATACAACAAGCCAAAATGTGAGTTCTGACTGTCTGATAAAAGAATGACCAACCAGCCTTAAGTATGTTTTAGAACAATCCCAACTCAGGGTCTCCATGTCACTCAAATTTATGATCTCCATATAGGTTTAACCATATTTTGAGAAAGGAATTTTCTTAATTGAATAGGTGGTTAAATACAATAAGAGCTGACAAAGTGTCAATTGAAATTATGACCCAGGATATCTGTGTTTTCTTTACCATTAACATGCCATTACATAGTATATGTCCATAAAATATTAAGGTGTGGAAAAAGTACCATTATTCAAGATAGTGTCTCAGATTACGGTTCTCATCTTTGATGGCCATAAACAGAAAAAAATGCTTTTAAGTATGCACCATCTTGCCTTGTTGACATAGGAAGAGGTATTCTCTGAGTTTACTCAGAGAACAAAGAAACTCTTCTGTCCAGGCTCTTCTGGTTGATTAGTTCAGGTTCTGGCCCTTTTTGAAGTTCAAATGATATCAAATGATTGTCAACACATATCTTATTCAACCCACATGACAACCTCGAGTAGGTAGGTGCTATTATCACCCTTCCTTTAAACATGAGGAAACTGACAGAGGTTAAGTGACTTGCCCAAGGTCAGCCAGGATGTCAGAGGCAGGACTTGAACCCAGATCTTGGAAACCAGTTCTCAGTCTATACTCCATCTCTCTTCCTAGTGATAACAGCCCAACTCTATATGGCAGTGTTATAAATCTTATATACATTTTCTCATTGAATTCTCATGAGAATCTCATGGATAAACTGGCATATTATTACTATTCCTTTTTCACAGGGGAAGAAGCTGAGGCACAAACACAGACCTGACAAAGTCACGCAGCTATTAAATGGGAATGCCAGGAGTCAGACTCATGTCTTCTGGCTCCAAATCCAGTGTTTTGTCTCTAAAATAAGGGGACAGAATGAGATGATCTGTAAGGTCTTTTTCTGCTCTAATGTTGTATAGTTCTAAGATTCTATGAAATGTCACCCAAGGCTTCCAATCTTTTTTCCCCCAGCCTAGCTCCAATGTCAGCTTGTTCAGCTCACCTTGGGGAGGCGCTTTTGCATTGATTGAAAGTGGAGAGTAGAAAAGCTGCAAGTTTTGTAGGTGGGGTCCGAACTCCTACCTGGTTCCCAATGAGTCATTTTAATGGACTCTGCCAACACCACTGGAGTAGAGGTTAACTGAGCAAAGTATGAGCTCCTTGAGGGCAGGGGTCACGATTCTGCTTGTCCCATATTCCCCAGAGGACTGGGCACACAGATGGCACTTAATACATCCTCCTTGTATGATTTTATAGAGTTGATTCCCTTCTCTGGGCTTTATCCATAAAACCAAAAACTTTTTGGCTCTTAAATCCTTTGGTGTTTAATAACACCCTCCTAAATGAATGGTGAATGAAGAAAATGAGAGAAAGGAGAAGCTACAGGTGTTAGCAAGAAAGAGCAAGATCACTGGGAATGTTTACGCATTTTGGCATTAAATGGAGAGTATGCAAATATCACAGCCTCATATGCAAATCAATCGTTCTTTCTCTCTTACAATTTACATCCTTTTTCTATTTGAAATTAGATATTGGAGAGAGGAGGAGCAATATACTCCGTGTTCTCCATCTTTCCCTGCCTCTTAACCGTCACAATCTATAAGAAGAATTGATTTTTCTAAAGCAAGGTGGTAATTCTATCACTCCCTTACTCAAACACATTCAGGGCTCCCCATTGCCTTCGTAATAAAACCCAAAACTCTTAACTTGCCATTCAAAGTCCTCAACAATCTAATCCTAATCTACCCTTTCCATTTATAAGTCCCACTGCACCTTCGTATTTTGAGCCAAACCAAACTACTTAACACAATTCCCTGGCTCTATGCTATGCTTTTGCTCAAAGTATTCCCTCAACTTGGAATATCCTTCCCTAGGTGATCTCATTCAATTTCCTGTTTGTCCTTCAAGACCCAGATCAAATTCTGTACCACCTCCTCCATGAAGCATTCCCAATTCACACAATTTTCTCGCCTATCTGTAGACTAACATCAAACTTTTAACCTCTTAAATTGAATTTAATTATATTTTAGCATTCCACTTTCAATGGTGGTGATTTTGTATATGTCTTCCCACTCCTTTATAGACTATAAACTCCAATAGAGCAGGGATGGTGTCTTACCAAATGTCTTATATAATTTAGGTGCTTAATAGTTACTTGTTTTGAACTGAATACAATTTGATGTATTTTTGCTTCTGGTCATGACAGGACCTTTTCTACCATAGATCATCTTCTTTATCTATTAAAAATAGTTTGCATTTAAATGAGAATTCAAGGTTTAGATTAAGTTAAGATTAAGCAAAGAATTTACTAAGCATTTACTATGTGTTGAGCCTTGTACTAATTTGTAGTTATATGTGGTGTATATAAAATTTTAGCATTTTATGTTCCTATGTCTAATCTTCCCCACCCATATTGTAAACTCCTTTGGGTCTAGAACCATCTTCTCTTTGGGGTGGAGATGAACTGAGACAAAGCAAAATAATTAAATTATTGATTTACACAACAAACCTTACAACTTTTCACACCTTAAAAAATTTTAATGTATCATATCACCTACTTTTGCTGCAACCACATTTTACATGATTTGGAATTAAGTTCACAAGTTTCTGACATATATTAAATTCTTCAGCATGAAACTACATATTGCATTGAGTGTTACACATAAGATGGTCATATAACCCATTTTCCCAAATCTAGCCTTGACTATAGCCCATAGTTTTCAATTAGGTTCAAATCTGGCAAATTAGCAGGCAACTGAAGCATGTCTATCTAAATTTTTCAAAGAAATTTCATAGCCTCTAGGCTATGGCATGGTGCAACACTATGTTGTGGTATTCCATTTCTCATTTGGGAATTATATAATTTGAGTACAATTTTTCTTCTCATTATATCAATATAGTTATAAGAGTTTATGATTCCTTCAATTAGGACAAAACTTACAAACCCACTGAAACCAGAAAGCTCAAAGCCTTTTTGGGTGGATGTTTTACACTCTGATAAAGATACCTAGATCTTATGGGCTCTTGTGGACTTCTTCTGACAATAGTTTTTCTTATAACCTTGAATGAAAAAATAACCTTCAACAATAAAAGTCACCTTTTATGAATCTTCATTGCATCATTTTTTATATTGTCTTGCATAATGAGAAATGATTTTTCTTCATAGTGATGGTTAGTAGCTGTCTTTTTTACTAGTCTTCTCACTGTTCCTTCATTTTCAAGAAACTAGTCAGAACGGTAGAAGAAGAATTAACAACAATCTTTCCAGCAATTATGTCGCTCTGAAGACCTCTGCTTATTTTCTGAGGATTAATTAGGATGTTTTCCAGCTGGAGTTTATGAGCTCTTTGTATTGTTTTTCATTTTTCACCAACCTCCCCTTTAGGATTCAGTGCAACTGATCCTTTTTTATTTTATTGTGGGCATGAATGATGCTTGAAACATTTGACTTCCTTATACCAACTACCACTGTAATATCTCTAATAACCATTAATGTGTTCATTTAAGACCTACAACTTTTGCATATTTCCTTAGGCATATCCATATTTAAAAACCACAGAATTAAAAGCACAGTAAAAGAGAGCATAAAAAGTATGTCTACCATAAAATTTAACACTAAACTGACAAAGAAACTAGCTAGAGGTGGGAAAACTATCATGATTGGGTTTTATCTGGTCAAAGTCAAATGTTCTTGATCAGTTTAGAATCTGTAGAAGCATACACTCATGACCATTACTACATCAAAATAAAGCCATATCAAAATTATAGCTTGTCCCAAGCAATTCATATACACCACTGTTTTAGGTACTCCAAAAATGATATTTCTGTTGTACTTTAAAGTTCACAAAGATCTCTAAGTATATTATATAATTTCATCATTACCATACCCTTGTGACATAGGTGCTACATGTATTACTAGCCCAGTTTTACACACAATGAAACTGAAGCACAAACAGAACAAAAATTTAAACCCAAACCCTCCAACTCCAAATCCAGTGCTCCTTTACTCTTTTACTGTCTACATCTTGTAAGTAGCAAACGTAATAATTGAACCATTTTACTAATTCAAAATCCAGACTTGTATCTATTTTACTATGATGTACCTTCAATACTCAATGCATACTGAAATTTACTTAAATGACTAGCATGGTTCTAGAAGAGAGTAGGGAATGACTTAGGATCGCTGCTTATCCAGACTCCTATTCATATCAGCACTCAGAAAACCCCCTGGACCTGGTTGCGATGACCAAACAGAGTTAGGATCTCGCAGGCAGTCTATCAAATCTCTTCTAACTCTTTTTTTAATGATATGTGTTTTGCTTTTCACCTGGATGCACCCCTATACGCCAGACATAAGGAGGTACCCAGGTATTCCAAATAGAACTCTAGTCTTTTGTATAAGAGAGAGACAGAGAAAGATCAGAGAACAAACCAGATGCTTTCTTTTGTTTTTTTTTCCCCTCTCCTATACTCTTAGGTGGTGAGTTGTACATGACCCTGATCTGCCCTTCTCTGTTTATGTAGTGACCATCAAGGGAAGGCTTAGGTTCTTCCACCAATGCGCTGTCTCAGCAAGAAAACTAATGAGATGAAATGCATCATGTATCTCTTTTTGAACATCCATGGCTCAGCAAGAACCCTAGGAAACTCAGAGTTGGGCACATCTGCTATGTTAAAACCCAACCCAGCATGCCATAATTTGAAAACTTTTTTCCCTTTCAATTTACACAGAGAATATTTAGAAGGTGTATAACACTTCAACTCAAACCTCCAGCCAATGTGAGGGATCAATCATTTGATCAAACAGAACCTAGGAGCCTAGCTCCTTCCCCATTTGTTGTACATGCCTTTACTCATGACAATGAGTAACTCCTCTGTGCCTTGGTTTCCCATTCTGTGAGATCCAGGCAATTAGCTTCCCTTGTCTCTAAGATGAAATCCTAGGGACTAATTACTCTAAACAAAGCACCTTAATTATCATAATTATCTAAAGTGTTTTAGGATCCCCAGCCAGTAGGATCATGATTAAGTTCCTGCTTCCTTCCCCAAACCCAACAACCCAAGGCAAAAAGTTAATTCCATAAATTCCTAGTGAGACTAGTAAAATCCCATCCAAAAGTATACTCTTGAACGTGCCCCATTTTGGAGAATTATTATGGAATGGCACTGTGAGCTGTAGCACAAGGCCTTAATAGTCTACTTTTAATGACTCCAAGGGACCTAAACAATATCAGTGCATTTGCAGCAAAGTTCTTTAATGAGTTGTATGGTTAACTGGTTGGTTTTGTTATCTTTTTTTTTTTTTATTGGAAGAGAAGATGAGGAAAGTACAATCCAACATTTTTTTAAAATCACAAGATTATAATCCTATCTCTTCTCCCCCTCATTTTTTTCTTCTCCGTGTAGGAGTGTATGTTCTAATTCTGCAACACTGTCATTACTGTAATAGGTTTGGCAGGCCCGTATTATAGCACCAGAGCTGTCAGGGATAGATGACGTGCTGTCGGTGATGGACTCCTACTGTTCTCAGCCACCAAGAGGGATTTGAAAAAGAAGAGAGGGAAGGGGAGGGAAGAGAGATACTATAGCTGGAGAATGGTTTTGGATGTCCTAATAGATGATCACTTTACCCACTCACAACATTAGAGATAAAAATAACGCGAGCTGCCACCCCTAGAGGATTGGCAAAAGCAATGGATTGTGGGAAAGTGGATGTCAACATCAAAACAAGAAAGGGAATTTACTCAGCTAATAGCATCTTTATAGCCTGGCTGGGCTCAGAATGCTGATAATGGAATCAGTCAAATAAGGTTACTATAGAAATCACAGAGCAGTGGGTGATGGGGGACCTTCCCTACCTGGCTTACAAATTGAGAAAAACAGATTTAATTGAGGGAAGAAATGGTCAACTATAACCCTATCTGGTTGGAAGCTGGTACCATTGCCTCCTTACCTTATAAGTAGAGTTTGATCACCACACCCAGAAGCCCTAGACAATGAATTTCCCCTTAAAGACTGAGTTATTTTTCACTCTTCAGTCTGAGGTCGACTTTGTTGTTGTACATTTCCTTGAAAACTGCCCAACTTCCTTCTTCTGCACTTTGACCTCATTAAAGAGAGACTGGGAAGGAAATTACAGTATTACCCTCCTGCTGTAGCCCAAAGGAAAAGGGTTTTGTATTTTTTAAAAAATTACAGAAGTAAATAACAATGACCCAGCAATTATCAGAACATTGTTTATTCCAGGGCTAAATGCAAAAGCCACAAACCTGTTAAGATGCAGCCTTATGGAAACCTATAATAAGGAAGATGAAAGGCAGTGAGCTGAGCCTCTGGAAGATATTTTAGCCAGCCAAGCAGTACTGTGTTTGTGCTTTGTTTAAGAGTCCCTGTCCTCCTCAGGAGGACTTTTCCATTATTTGAAGTAATAACAAAGAACTATCCTTTTCAGTGCCCAATTAACCTTCAGGATATACCACAAATGGGAGCAGGCTGTGGAAAGAAGAGTCCCAGAAAGAAAAGTGGAGGAGAGGAGAGGGGTTCTGCTCTCCATAGGTTTAATAGGCATTTGACTATGTTTAAATGAACTTCAAATGAATTTTGACAAAGTTATACCTTGTGGTATTCATTTTTATAGATGTGGACATTACAAATCAAATGATAAAAATAAACTGACCATAAATTCATTGTAAACTTACTTTGTCTTAATGGTGTCTGTCCTAAGACAATTGGAAGCAGGCATCTTCATAAGAAATATTGCATTTGTGCAAAAATATCAACTGTGCAAATAGAGTGTGGGAGAGGCATGGATAGACAAGAGCTCATATGAAAGAGATCTAGGGATTTTCATCACTTAAAGAGATTTAAGGAAGAGACAAATGTTTGAGGGAATTTCCAGTGAAAGAGTTCAATTCTGTATGGCCTCAGAAAACAGAGCTGGGAGCAGTGAGTGGAAGCTGCAGAGAGGTTAAGTTTAGTTTTCATGCAACAGCTATCATTTACCAAGTGCCTATGATGTATAAGGCCATGAGGATATAAAGACAAAAAATAAACAGGCCTTGTCCTCTCAGAGCTAATGAAGGGATGCAACATGTGTAAGGATAATTCAATGCAGGTAATATACAAAGTGAACATAAAGCAATTCAAGGTAGGGAAGAGCATTCATTAACAGTTTGGGTTGGGGGAAATCAGAACTGTCTGAAATTATAATGAGTCACTGCAGGAGGTTTATTAGGTGCCATTTTCCTATAGGCCATCATACAGAGGCTGGATAGACCTCTTGTTGGGTTTGTCAAGAAGGAAATTCATATCTGTGTATATACAACATATATATATATACATATATGTATACACACATATACATACATATGGCTTAATTCTTATTCATATATATGTGTATATGATCTTTGATCTTTGAAGCTCTTTCCACCTCCAAGATTCTGTGGTTATTTGAACTGTTTCATGAGTAAAATGAAAGTTCTTCAAGAACAGAAACTGTTTTTCTTTTTCTTTTTCCATTGTATCACCAGTACCTGGCATTGTGCCTTAGGACATAGTAAATACTTAATCAACGATGGTTGAATGATCAAATTAGTAGAAAATAATTAAGATGTTGCATACTTTGAGCAAATCTTACTGTTACTTCTCACTCTCCACCTTGTCATGAACAGGACCCTCTCCAAATTAGACAAGTCAGGGTTTTATTACCCCTTTTTGTTATTAGCAAGAGCTATGTGATGTATGTGTGATATAAATATGGGTTTAGAGAATTCTGATATTTGGATGGACTAGAAAATTGACAGGAAATTGAATAAAATCAACAAGTATTTATTGAGCAGTTACTTTGTACAAAACACCATGAGTGAGGCAAAAAAGCATAGGCTATGATTCTTGACTCATTAAACCAATTTATCAGGAATTGGATTTTATAAGGGGGGGAGTAGTCAGAAAGCTGAGAAAGTACATTGAAGTCAGAATATAGAAAACTTTGAATGGCAGGCTAAGGAGTTTAGATGATCATGTTGGCAATGGGGGGCTATCAAAGTCTTTTGAGCAAGGAAATGTTCAAAATAGTGTTTTAGGAAGATTAGTCTAACAGCTAGTATAAAGAATGGATGAAGGAGGGAGCAGAGATATTAGACATAGAGAGGCAAGTAAGGAATCTATTGCATGAAACCAGGTGATGTGATAGCAGTGGAAATTGAAAAAGATGGATGACTATGAATGATATTGGGAAGAAAAAGCAAGAGGGCTTGGTGACTGAGTGGATATGGATAGAAAGGAATTGTGATAGAATAATTAGAATTTGTGGCCAGTAAAGCTCTGAGGAATTGTGAATGGAGATAGGAGAGGGTTAAGACATTGAGTGAGGAAGTACTAAAAGAAAAGTCGTACTGTATTTCAGTTCATTAAGAGCAGGACCAGGGACAGCTCTTAGGTCAACTAAGCTGAATGTCCCAGGGGAGAGATTAATACAACAAATAATGGGAATAGGAGCTAGGAGAATAAGTAGCAGTATAGGTTCAAGGGCTTATACTTGATACTTAATGGGGGGAGGGGGGGAGAGAAAGAAAGAAAGAGAGAGAGAGACAGAGAAAGACAGATAGAGAGAGAGAGAGAGAGAGAGAGAGAGTTTCTATCTAGGAAAAGAAGAGTTTGAAGAAAGATCCACAATGGAAGAGATAATTTCCAGAATTGTAGACATCATTGCTTCTGACCTACTGACCAGAATGACCTACTGTCTGATGCTTTTTTTTCTGAAGAAAGTGAGTTACTTTTCATTTGTGCCCTAGGGTGTACGGGTGAGTGGGTTAGACAGAAAAGAAGTGAGCATTTTATTCATTCTGATCTGAATACCTTTTAAAACTCAAATGGCATGAATAATCTTCCTCTTAATTAGAGCTTCTGAAATATCACTGGGCATCTGTGCAGCCCCACCTCTCTTTGCCCTCTCCAAAGAAGGAATGACAGGAGCACTTCAAATGCAGTGAGGTGAGGGGCAGATATTGGAGAGAAAAGGAAGGAAAAAATAAAAGGGAGCAGAGATCAGGAAACTTAGAATGTCACCTAAAAACTGAGCAGTTTGATTCATTGGAGTTGCTACCTTTCATAGCCCATGGGAGGAGAGATAGAATAAGGTAAGGAAACATTCCTAATCAAGTCAATTTGATTACAATTGCTCCTCATCCTTAGTCCTGGCACACTGGTCTTGGTGAACTCTTGGAAATCTTGCTTGATATTCTCCAGAGGTCATTTCGTGCATGCTTCCTATCTCCAGCTACGCTAGATTCCCAAGGCCAGGACCAGGGTTTATTTTCCTTCTGTAAGATTCTATACATTTCCTCACATCTGTCCCCTACCCCCAGCCTCTAAAGTGGATGGGGCTCTCAGTTTAGTGGGTATTCAGTGAATGCTTGTTGAAAGAGTGGCAGAATTGAGTAAAGAGTGATGGAAATAAAGTGAATGAGGAAACTGCTAAAGTCAAGTGAATAATGGATGGAAGGGAAGGTAGTTAAGGAAAGGAAGAAGAAAGAAAGAAGGAAGGAAGGAAATAGGACAAGTGAATGAATACAATAGAATAAGGAAACATACACTCATTCTGTGCTGGGCATTATGCTAAGGTCTTTACAAATATTATCTAATTTGATCCTCACAACAACTTTGGGAGATAGGTGTTGTTGTCATCCCCATTTAATAGATAAGGAAACTTCGGAAGACAGAAGTTAAATGACTTTCCCAGGATGACACGGATAGAAGACATCTGAAGTCAAATTTGAACTGAAATCTTCTTGACCTGAGGTCCAGTGCTATCTCCATCATGCCAAATAGCTTCCTAGGAAAAAAAGGAGGAAAGCAAATGTGTAGAGGAAGGAAAGTAAAGGAATGAATGAACAGAAGGAAAGAGAATTGGAGAATGAATGAGCAGACCATTGGCACAGTCCTGTTCTTTTCTGACTGTGAGCATTTCTACCATGAGAATGAAAAAGATCCTCCTAAATTCTTAGACTAGCAGTGATTGTACTGCATTTGGAAAAGTAGTTTAGGGTAGATTGGGACTGTGAGTGAAAGGTTGGTATGCAGGACTATTGCCTTCCCCTGCTTCCAAAGTTTGAACCTGAGACACCTTAGTCTGTGAAGGCACAATAGTGAAGACTTCAGGATGTAATCTTACTGCCAAAGGGAGGCCCTGGGTGGCAAAAGCAATCAGAGATCTGCAGCTTGAAGGCACCTCAAAGGCCACTTGTCTAATGCCTCATTTTCCAGAGGCTTCAAATGATCCCTAGGGTGAAACTAATGACTTTTCCAACGTCTCCAGGGTTATAAGTATCAGAATGTTGATTTGAACCCTTTGCCTTTCAGTACTCTATACCAGGCTATCTCCCACCCCACCAAGTTCCAATTTCATTTCCATTTGTGGTAGTTGTGGCACAAAGGTTGGTAGCATCAAAGGCAAGAAATATGTAGAATATCTGCCCAAGTTATATTGATATTTGGCCATGGAGATTTGGCATGACAAAGTCCATAGACATGACAGTCCTGGGATGTTCTGTTGCCCCACACAAACCCAGCAGTCCAAACTCTCTGATTCAGTCCTGCAAAAGTTTGGGAGAGGGGATGGGCCTTCCAGTGGAGATCGTGTGTCTGTCCATATGACCACCAATTTTACAACTCCCCACATTTTCATAAGCTAAAATGAGCTCTATAAGCATTGCAGCACTACGAAGGGCTAAGGAATTGGGGGATGGGGGCTGAGACACTGAACGGCATAGTTATCTGAGATGAACAACTCTGAGATCCGCAATACAATTCAGTTATGGAAAATTTAGAATTAGAGATGAGCCAATGAGATTGTGAGCAGGGAGGTAGTTTCTGGGGAGGTTCCCTGAAAGATTTTGTAGAAGATAAAAAACCAAGTAAGGACGTCGTAGGTACCTACTCTGTACCAGCCCCCAGCCATTGAGCAGAGTGCTGTAAGAGGTATTTTTTCTATTAGGAGAAAATATCCTATGGTGACTTTGGGGATTTTAAAATCTTTTGATATTGAAACTATAGAGTAATTATAGTTTTACAGATTAGTATTAAGAATTACTCAGTCTTGGAGTAATAACCATATAAACTGCTCTGTGTGTTAGCCATGTATTTGCTTTTTAAAGCTTTTTCCCATTTACTAATCTTGTCACTTCAGTGCATTTACGTAAAACTGTCAACAACTAACCACATGTAAGGAAAAGAAAGGGGGAAGATTTTCAGCTTTCCACTTAGTATCTACCAGCTGCAAGGCTTGAGGAACATGATCCTAGTGCTGCCCTCTGCTGGTAACCAGCAGACAGGCTGGGAATGGGCGGAATTTCGAGAGAGGCTAGGGTCAATCCATCACTGCCTACAACAGGGAAGGTGCTGTCCTGGATTTCCCGCATACCACAGTTTTATTCCCCTCTGGTGACCTTACAAAGGGATTTGTTTCTTTGCAATCTTCACTCGATCAGAGTAGCTTGATACAAACTTATCCCTTTTCTTCTTTCTGTCACCTTCCCCTCTTTTTTCTTTATCAGTGTCTATCTTGACCTGGCACACAATCTTTAACTCCTCCTGGTACCTCTACCCTCCCCTGGTCAGGTGATATCAGATCCAGTCACTTCCCTCCTGAATATTTGGGATCATAGGAACCAACCTTTAGAATTAGTTTAGATGTCTCCTAGCTTGACCTCTTTATTTTATAGATAAAGGGAACTCAAGCCAGAGAAATTCTCACTCAACATCTGTAAGTAATAAGTATTAGGAACAGAATTCAAGCCCAGAATCTCTCTTTTTTTTGTTCCCCCTTTGGTCTTGTCCTTGAATACTTGAATGGATTCCAGATAACCTGATAAATCCACTTTGGAACCCAAACATTCCCAGAAGATGACACAAATGGACATGTTTGATTTGTTAGAGTTCTGGTGAAATCAACTGCAAGTGTAATATCCTCCAGATCTCAGAATGACCCCTTTCCTGAGAATCCATGGCACTTACTATCTGTACAGCTCATTTATTGTAGTATCTAAAATTTATAGAGTATTTTACCCACATAGTTCATTTCAACAACTCTAAGGTAGGTAATGTACTATATGGATGAGGAAATTATGATGTTGAAAAGTTAAATGACACACCCTTGCATATAGTCACATAATCCATAAGTGGTAGCTCTACAGCCTAAGCGCTTACAAGATCCAGCTCTTCATATTTCAAGTTCAGGGTTATATCTTTGTAAGAACTTCATCATCTACTACTTTGGGCCATAGGATTTAGAGCTAAAAGGACCTTAGAGATGACTTAATACAACTCCCTCATCTTACAGATGAGAAACTTCATTTCTTGTATGGTTATGTTATGTTGTTATTAAATATGTTATTTAATTTTTCATCTGTGTATGGTCTTATCTTCCCAGTTAAATTATAAGGTTCTTGGGAATAAGGACTGTATGTTATATATTTTCATATGCACAATAGTTCAGTGCTTTACCAATGAGTAGGCACTCAGTAAAAATATGTTGCATAAAAAACCCCAACAAATTGATAACTTTATATAAAAACTTCAACTGCTAGCATAAGCCACAAAGTACAACTACAGCATCATCTGCTGAGAAAAGGTGATTTGGGGGAAGCACCCAGAATGGTGCCAGAATATTTTAGGTAAAAAACAGAAGGGAATCTGACTCCTCTGAAATTTCTAGCTCTCACCCAATCCAATCTAACACACATTCATTATGCCTACTATATGCAAAATATTATGCTAGGAGCTGAGGATACAAAGAAAAAAGGGGGAAAATCTCTGTCCTCAAGGAGCTTATATTCTACTGGGCAAAACACGTTCACAGATAAATATGCACATCAAGTGACAAATGATAAGTGATGTGCTCTGCATACCTTAAAGCTCAGTGTAAATGTCCAGTTTTAGTATAAAGAAAAACAAACTACATACAAAGGAAATACAAAATCCCTTCAGCAGGTAATTATGCTAACAACTGAGGGAAGCAGGAAAAACTTTGGAGAAGCAGCTAGATGACACAGTGGGTAAAGTTCTGGGCAAGGAGTCAGGAAGACCTGAGTTCAAATGTGGCCTCAGATACTTCCTTGCTCTGTGACACGAGGCAAGTCGCTTAACCTCTGCCTCCCTAAGTTTTCTCCTTTTTAAATGGGGCTCAGAATAACTCCTGTGGGTTTTTGTGAGAATCATCTGAGATAATATTTACAAATAAATGCTTCCTTCCCTCATTCCTTTCTTCCTTCCTTTCTGCTTTTCCTTCCTTCCTTTCTTCCTCTCCTTCCTTCCTGTAGGAGGTAGCAATGAAACAATGGATGATGAGTTAGAGTGATGGTTTGAAACAACCTCTCTTCCAGGAAACAAGTTCAGACCAGAGAAAATTCCAGTGAATGTTCCATAGGGAAAGGAGGTGTAAAAGACCCAATGCTTCTCTAATTTGCTCCGTACTGAGTAAATATCTTGCCATTTATGGCATTGGGGCCAAAGTCTATATATGGTCTTCTTTGTACCACCGAAAGAACTTCTCTAGTGAACTTAATGAGGTTAAGAGGAACTCTTATCTTAGTCCAATTAACGATCTAATCTCAACCTCATACCCATTCCCGTAGAACCCACCAAGAACACACCATGCATAGTGAACACATTTATCCCATGACTACTGAACCACGTATTTATGGGTTCTTTCAGCATGAGTCCAGAATGTATAAAAGATGAAGTGTTTTTAATTGTATTTCTGGAGTAGAGAAAACTCATTTTCCAAGCTAACATTTTTCTCTCCTCACTGATTCAGAGAAGTCCTCACTCCATTTTGTCAGAAGTTAAAAAAAAACACCCTAATTCATACCAGTCACTGCTTTTTCTGCAGGGGAAGCAGTTTCAAGGGAGAAATTGTCATCTAGCCCCACAGTTATGCAAATGTGATGGTTATTTCTGACATTGGTAAATAATAGCTGTGTATGCACAGACACTGTTTTCTTACCTTATCATGCAAGGTCTCAAGCCATAATTTAGATGTTCATAAGCGATTAGCATTTTTGGACGATAGCGAGCAATTTGTGCAGTGTTTCCCGTCTATCTTTTATCCTGAAAAAAAGGTGATTAGCACTTTTTAAGGAGGTGGGGGTATCTAACAAATTGGTACACTGATCAAGGTAAATCAAACTGTCAGATCAGGTGACTCATTGGCATATATAAGCAAGTCATACCCTAGGTAGCAAGCGTATTCCTCAAAGAAGAATTAAATATTGACTCATCTCCTTTATTACCTATGTATCTGGCTTCAATTTAAATAATGTAGATATAACTATGCTCCCCAAATAGTATTACTACTAATTATTCCATGGTAAAGAGAAATAGAATGATATTGGTAACACAATCATATATTCGTAATATTATTTAAAAATAAACCTAACTATAATAAGGCAACATTTTCACATTAGTGCAATTTATAAAAAGGCAGCAGTTAAATGGAATTTCATGACAGCATGTTCATAACTGTGTGGGCTAGTTTTATGGAAACATCAGTAAGTTTCTGGTTAGTCATTTGTCAGTCTGAACCGTCAAGGTCAGGAGCTATTGTTTAGTTAATCTCTTGGCAAAGACTATGGTTGCTGGGTACCTGACTGTACCAGATTTCCATGAAAACTTTGGTTGATGAGCCAATCAGAGTCATTATGTAAATGAATACCTCCTGATTGGCAGAAATGGATGCTTTAAAGAGCAACACATGTAAATGAGTCTAGGAATCTTAAGTTTTAAGAGCTGGAAGGAATCTTAGTGATCATTTAATCCAAACCTTTAATTTTGCAGATGAAGAGACTGGGGGGGTTAAAAAAAAAAAACAACCCTCACCCAAGATCAAACAGTAGCTACTAAATCTTGTATCCTGATTCCTATTCTTAGCTCTGTTTATAACAGAATTGTGTCTCTAGTATCTTCTAATTTTGATCTGAAGAAAATGCTTGATATTCTTCTCACAGAAACACATAGGATTCTAAAACAATAGATCTGAATGTGAGGTCAGAATAGGAAAAGGACTCACTGTGTTCTGCTTAGATATTAAGGCTTATGTATAAGCATTTTACTTCCCTATGCAAGTCTTAAACTCTTCCCCTCAGGCACTTGGGACAGCAGACTATTCTTCTGAGCGATGGGGGAAATAGTCATGACTTTTGAAATCGAAGAAAACACCTCCCCTAGTTTTCTCATGTAAATCCTAAGGTACACTTTTCCCGATGCCTAAGCTAAGGCCAGTGGTTTTAGTAATGGCAAATTTGTATTATGAAACCTCTATGCTTCTGAATTGTTAGAAGCCCTTTTTTTTTCTTTTTTTCCTTTTTCTGTTTTTTTCCCAATTCCCTTTGTGATCATCTCAAAGCCAAGCGCTCATTTCCACCAGAACTTTAAACATTGTGCCTTTATGTAGTGCAGCTTTTAATTTTCCTCCCTAACAGAAGTGATTGTTTATGTTGTAAATGCCACATTAGTCTCCATGAAATGGAGATGGAATTGATTTTCATTTCAGAGATTTCACAGCTTGCCCCAGAACTTTCTGCTTGATTGCCAGTGCTCAGAAATGCATGGGCTCTGAGAGGTTCAGAAATGATGTGTGTAACATGGCATATAAAAATGTGAGACTTGGAGCTGTGTTTGTTGGAAGACGGACCCCTGTGTCTCAGTGGATGTATTTGGCTGGGCATTCAAAGGAACTAATGTCCTGAGTCCAGGTGACACCTTCAAGAAGCTGGCTTCCATCCCAGGTCAGCTCACTCTTAGCAGAAACTAGCTTTGCCTTCCAAGAAGCTTCAGAAAAATTATTCATCTTTCATTCACTAAGCCTTTCCTAACCATCTATGGTGTGTCTGGGACTGCTTGGATGTTTTGGGAAATACAATAGAACTAAAAGCCTCATAAATAGAGAGGTGGAAGGGATCTGAGATGTCATGTAATTCAACCTTTTAATTTTACAGATTGGGAAACTGAGACCCAAAGAGGTTAAGCAGTAAATGACAGCCAGGATTCAAATGTGGAATCCACTCCTCTTTCCATTAAATCATGCTTGAAGGAACTTACCCATCAATCGAGAAAACATGAAAGACATACATACAGGAAACCAACTAGGTACTAAAACACAGGCATGAAAACTAGAATAGTCTGAATACAGAATGATCAGGAGATGGTAAACATTAAGGTTCCTTTGGTACATGGAAGGACTGTACGAATGGTGTAGAGAAAAGAAGTGTTGTCTCATCTCCCATTCTGCGTTCAGAAAATATAGTCCCCTGGACCTGTTGCTTACAACCATGAAGCCAAGGAGGCAGTACCATCATCCTCCAAGGTTTACTGAGGTAAACTGTTGACTATACCAAGGATAGGTTTTAATTTGGAGCTGAATTCTTAGCAATAGATGGATTGCCTTGAACTTTCTAGAAGTCCATTTCTCTGTAAGAACTGGGTTCCCCAACCCCCATGCATATAATATTCATTATAACATTTAATTAAATATATAATTAAATTAAATAATATAATTTAATAATAATAAATATAATAAAATTAAATAATTTAATTAAATATATTTATATAACATAAATTGCCATTTATCATTTATTACATTTTGCAAGTTATTCACAAGGACTTAAGATTTAAAATTTGGGGTAGGAGCAATAATTATGCTATTCTAGTTAAAAAGTAGAACAGTCTAAAGGAAACCCACTCTTTTAAATAGTTATTGTTATTTTATATACATCTATATTTAACGAATAGATGCATACGAAAATTTTAAAATATTTATTTTAACAGTTAAATTATGGGGGAGAGGAGGGAATAAGCATTTACTAGGCGCTATGTAAAATTTACAAATTTTATCTCATTTGATCCTCACAATAGCCCCGTGGGGTAGTACTGTTACTCTATCTGTTTTAAAGTTGAGGAAACTAAGGCAGACCAAGATGAAGTGACTTGCCCAGGATCACACACCTAGTAAGTGTCTGAGGCTTGATTTGAACTCAAGTCTGCCTGACTCAGAACTACCTCTCTATCCCCTACATAACTGCCTCTAAGCAGTGGGTTGTTGGCCAAATATCTTATTAAAATCTGTGATTTAAATATACTTATCTTAATAGTAAAAGCTCATCTTTTATGACTGCTTCAAGGTTTGCAAAACACCTTCTTCAAACAACTCTGTGAGGTAAAACAGTTATTTTATTCCCATTTTCCAGATTAGAAAAGATTCAATGGCTTAGGCCTGACTATCCGTATAGTGAGTGTCGAGTATAGAATAAGAATCTAGGTCTCATGATTCCAACCCCATCATCTTTCCACTAAAGTACCTCTCTTATAAATTGATGACTAAGCATGAAAGAGGTATTATAAACTGTGCAGATAATGAAATCCTTTCTATCTCAGAAATAATAATTTCTTGAACCTACTGCAAAGGAGACTCATAGGGGTTGGATTGTGGAATCAAACTGAATAGAATCCAACGTAGTTGAATGACTTCCAACTTGTCTATGGATCTATAATATTTCTGAGGTTCCACATTTATTTTTGCTTCTTTGTCAAAATGATATACTATCTTAGTAATTTTCTGTGTTAATTTTGGCAACAGTACCACCAGGTGGGACAGATCTCACAATGAGTCCTAGTAAACACTGGTCCTATCAAATAGCAGAATATCAGATCCGTTGACATTATCCTGAAGCACATTGTAGTGTTTTCAGTTGAGGGGAACGGATGGTTTGTACTTGTGATTTATTTCATCAGTGTAAGGAAATTCCAGTGAGATAGCATAGTCCACCAATGCAGATTAGCAATTATTTTGCAACTTAGAATCTCAAAGGATTGATTGGGGCAGTGAGAGGTTAAATGACTTTTCAGGATCATGTAACCACAGTGTGCCATTGGTGGCATTTGAGCCCAGGACTACTTTCCCGTATCCAAGACCATCTTTCTACTAAACAGCTCTACCTCTTTTGTAGGACATATTTTCTAAGACATTCTTAAATTCAGGTTTCTAGTGGTATGTTAAAGCAGGTTATCATTTGTCATAGCATTTATTAGTAGTACTTATCACAGTAGCATTATTGCTGCTTGTATTATTTAAATAATGAGAACCAACTGTGATGGATTCAATATAAAATAACTTTAGCTATAGTCATGGATGTGATTGCTGATTCTTCTACAATGAATGCTCCAGCCTGTACAGCTAAAAGGCAAGGCTGCCATCTCAGGCCTTTCCTGAGGGGGCAGTGAAAAAAAAAATGGAGACAAGACCACATAGGCATGTGTAAGACTGTTTCTGTCCAGTGGTTTACCTGGATGAAGGGCAGTGGCTTCTTTCCTTCATACAACCTGGAAAGGAAGCAAACAAGCATGATATTAAGCATTACTGTGTACACTGTCCTAAGTGCTTTATAAATACTATCTCACTTGATCCTCATAACAGCCCTAGAAGGTAGGTGCTATCACTATCCTCATTTTATATTTAAGGATATTCAGGCAGTCAGAGGTTAAATGATTCACTCAGAGTCACATAGCTGATAAGTATCTAGGGTCAGATTTGAACTCAGGTCTTCCTAGCTTCAGGCCTAACCATCTACTATACTACTCAGTTGCCTAAAGTGGAGATCTCACTGACAAAGGAATAACAAACTGCCCAAGATTAAGAATACTTCACTTGAAACCAATTCTCTCTCATATCATCTGTTATAGAGAATCCAAGACTTCCTTCTACAAAGTTGTTGTTGTTTGGTTGTGTTCTACTCTTTGTGATCCTATTTGGATCACAAAGATGCTGGAGTAATTTGCCATTTCCTTCACCAGTTCATTTTACAGATGAGGAAACTGAGGCAAGTAAGGTTAAGTGATTTGCCTAGTGTCTGAGGTCAGATTTGAACTCAGGAAGATGAGTCTTCCTGACTTAGGCTTAGCAATCTACCCACTGTGACACCGAGCTGCCCCTTCCACAAAGTACCTTGTGTCAGCATAGAAAAGGAGGGGGAAGTAATAACATATGACAATGACAAGAAGATGATGACATACAGAGATGTCGATGATGATGAACCCAAGAGCCTCAGGAATATCAACTGCCTCCAGCCCAGTGCCCTCAGCCATCATTCTGGGAAGCAATCTTCATCAAGATGCAGCCCAACAACTGCTCCTGCAGAAGCCACAATCACAGCTACCAAAGACCCAGAAAAAATCAACAATCAATAAGCATTTATTAAGGGCCTACTACTATGTGCCAGGCACTAGGATAAGCACTGGGGATACAAAAAGGGAGCAAGAGACAATCCCTTGCTTCAAGGAGCTTACAACATAATGGGAAAGACAACCTGCAAACAAATATATACAAAGCAAGTTATATACAAGATAAATGGAAAATAATTTACAGAGGAGAGGCTTCCTGTAGAAGGTGAGATTTTAGTTGAGACTGAAAGGAAGCAGCCAGGGAGGGCAGGAGTTATAAGAGAAGAGAGAGAACATTCCAGGCATGGGAGACAGCCAGAGAAAAATGCCTGGAGACAAGTCCTGGAGACTCTTGTTGATGGGACAGCTAGCCAGTCAGTGTCACTGGATGAGAGAGTACATGTCAGGGAGTAAATGTAGGAACACTGGAAAGGTACAAGGGGGCTAGGGTATAAAGGACTTTGAATGCCAAACAGCATTTTGTATTTGCTCCAAGAAGCTATAGGAAGTCATTAAAGTTGCCACCAAAGTCCTTGTCACTATCATATAACTCAAAGTCAGAAATTAATTTGATTTTATCAGTAGGATTGACATTCATAAAGCGTCATTGTCATTTACTAAGGACCATGGGACCATTCTATGCTGACACCTTCCATATTGTATCATCTTTCTCCATTAGAATTTAAGTTCCCTGAGAGGAGAGAAAGTCTTCTATTTGTGTTCCTGGGCACTTAGCACAGTGCCTGGTACATAGTTTATTCCCGGATTATTTTCTGTTTTCAGTAGCTGTAGCACCTGCAGTTGCTGACATGTCTCTCTGCCATAGAGACTACTTCCCAGAACAATGACTGAGGGCACTGGGCTGGAGGCAGTGCCATTTCCAAGACTCTTGGGTTCATCGTTATTGTCATCATCATGCCATCATGTTATCCATAGCAAGTACTTAATAAATGCTTGAACCGAGATTCATTAAGGACTGTAGTTTGAAAAGGCCAAGGTCCCCCACTGCATCCTGGATCATCTCAAGTCACCTCGATCTGTATCTTGCCACTTGGCCCAGCTGTTTCCGGAGGTGAAAGTGAGGATGGTGACTTTGCACAGCCCTGCCTCACTTAAATCTAATTTACTTGCATGCCATGGCATCACCTCCCTGATGTCATGGTCCTTTTCAGGAACGAAGGACAAACAGCAACCTCTCGTTCATTCATTCATTTATTCATTCATGCTGATGACGGCACCAATGATTCTGTGGAAGTTTCAGCTTCAGGTTCACAAAGCTCAAGGACTCCAGAGAAAGAAAGAAAAGACTGAGGGAGGTACTGAATGGGGGCATCTACTTTTGCTCAAACAGCCAGGAGCATGGTGTATGGCAAAACATTTGAGAAAGAGGAGGTGGAGGGAGAAGGAGTAGAAATAAGCAGAATGGAGAAGACTGCTTGAATCACGAAAACAAGATGCATTTGTGACAAGTATGGATGGAATTAGATTGTGGTCAAGGAAAATCCAGCACCTGACCAGGAAAAATAGTTCAGAAAAACACAAATTCAGTCAGCACAGAGAACCCATTGTGGGCCGTTTTCCTTTTATTCCTCCTTTCTTCCTTCCTTTCTTCTTTCCATCCTTCTCTTTCTTTTTTCTGAACTTTATGATGTGTTTCTCTTTCTTTTCAGAGAGAAAAGGGGAAAAGCTTTATCAAGCTCAGGCCTCATTTTGCATCAGAGAGTGGTATTGATTTTCCACCCATGACTGCTGAAAATTAGAATTTCTTCATGAAGCTGAGTTCTTTTCTAGTCATGTCCCTTATCTTTTTAAAATATGATTACCTGCACTTCATGGTTTCATGGTTAAAATCATAATGAACTTCACCCACCCAGCCAGTTCAGGAGCTTCTATGGGAGCCAGCTGCCTGCCTGCCCAGATGTGTGCTGGCAGAAGAGAAGGCAGAGTCTGTGAATCCCAGTGATTTTTTTTTTCCCTGCTTACTTAAGGCCCTATCTTTGGGCCACAGGTCTATTGACTTACTACTAATTTTCTTGTCAGGATAATTCTTTCAATCAAGATTTAAAACAAACTGGGTGGTTACTAAAGTGCTGGAGATTAAAGCCTAATGCTTTTTTTATTTGATTAAGACGCCTCTTATCTGGATTCTTGGGAACTAATTTTAGTTCAGTTGCAGACCTTCCTTAAAGGGCCAGGGGTTGTTTGTTTGGAGCAAACACTTTCTCTTCCTACCTACCTTTCCTGCTGGGTATTTGCTCACTGAGAAGAAGAAATAGATTATTCCCACTGCATCAATCTCTAGGCAGCTACTCAGTGCAATTTTCTTCAGTGTCTTGCTATGAAAAGCAGACTAGCCATTTCCTAAGTGATGGTTTAAGGTGACCTATATTTTAGCAAACTGCTGGACTCACCATCAGCTTCTCTCCTGCCAACCTGTTGAACCAGAAACCCCATTAGAAAACAGCCCTTTTGTGCATTTAGTAAAGAAATGGCTAAAAGAAAGGGAAGATAGTAGTAAAAAAAAACAACAACATGGGGGTGTAGCTGAATAATTCTCATTGCTTCCCCTCCTTCCTCTTAATATTAAAGATTGTTTTTCTCCATCACCTCCCATCCACTTCTCTTTTCTTCTCACCATCCTTTATAGCAATGATATTCAGGCCCCAAACTGACTAAATCTTGCTGATATCTTTTGAGGTTCTTTGTGTATTACACTAGGGTTATCTGATGAAAGCTATCCATCTAGCCAGGTTGCTGCATCTGACACCGAGACCAGGAGACAGAGAGGATCACAAAAGTAGAGTGCCAGAATCTGTGTATAGGTATTTGGGAGTACTTAACATCTTTATTTTCCATCAAGTTTTCTTTTAATTTTACTTTCTATTAAAAGTCTTCTCAGAGCTAATGCAATAAATTTAGATCTGCAGCCAGATGCAAAGCAAAACTTTTGGCAGGGAATATTCTATCAAAAGACATTGCAAATGAAATATGCTCTCCCTTGGGGATTATTCTACAGTTTAATTTAATTTGATATTTCAAATTAAATTAATTCAAATGGTTATGCAGTTCCCAGGGAAAACAGACTTCATTTATGATGTTCTGCCACCAAATTGTTTAGCAGCTATCATATATCTTATATTGTTAACTAAGAATGATAAATAGTGACAAGGTAGACTTTTCTCCTCATTTCACAGCCCCTGTCTTCAACAGAATATAAGCAAACCCCTTCCAACACTGTGCTCACTAACTGTGCCATATAAATATTTATTAAGAACATTATAGTTAAGAATAATACTTTCTGTGGACCCTTCTATCTAATCATCTCAAGCCACATAATGAAGATGTATGAAGCCCTTTGAGGGAAACAGATGTGGTGATTCCCATTTTATAGATGAAGAAACAGGTGGTAATGAGACTTACCCAGTCTCATACAGGGAAATAGACAGAAATCCAGCCCAAGTGCCCATATTCCCTAGCCTAGGTTTTATTAGATTATGTTCCAAGTTATAAACTTCCTGCTTCTTCTCTTAGAAGAGACATCAATCATGGTAACAACACTTGAGCAAGTCAGAAGATCTGGTTTGGACTTCCAGCACCAGCATTTATTAGCGGTACGATTATGGACAGCTTACTTTATTTCTGAACCTCAGTTTCCTCATCTGTAAAATGTAGATAATACTCATAAAAGGCTTAGTGGGCAGAAAGCCTTTCGTAAACCTCAAAGTACTATATAAATATGGTACTCCACAAAATGGGACTAAGAATTCTCCCACAGAAGAGATACTAGAATAGAATAGACATCTAGCCTTGGAGTCAGGAGCACCTAAGCTCATAGACACTCTAGAACGCCATAATGTTGTTGTTGTGTTCGTCCTTCGTTGCCCAAGAAGACCCTGCCATCAGAGAAATGATGACATGACTTGCACTTGACTTTGTTTTGAGTGAGGGAGGGCTGTGCAAGTCACCAGCCTTACTTCTCCTCCAGAGCCATCTGAATCCAGTGACTGGAGACAGCCCAGATCTATATCACTTGGCACCTTGTCTTAGATAGATGACTGACATATGTATGTGTGTATTTATGTGTATACATGCATGTTTATGTGTATATATACCCATGTATGTGATGTGTATATGTATATATATATATATATACACACATATTGTATCAGATCAATTAGTTCATTGATACAGGGAGCTTCCTACAAGGAAATTTCCTTTATCAGTATAGATCAGATCTTCTCCACACCTTAAAACCTTAGACTTTTGTCCTCAATTCACAGCCCTTGTCTTCAATAGAATATAAATAAATCCTCCCAGCACTGTGCTCACAAACTGCCTTAAAGAACAATATGTTCATCACCGTCCTTTGTTTTGTTAACTAGTTGATGGTTGGTAGATGAGTTGGTTGGTTTTCCTAAAAAATCTAGATATTTGCTTTAACTCTCCCTTTTTGCCTTATATAGACGTCAAGCTGAGGGTAATACTAGCCCACTCTCTAGGATGGCTAATGGCTCCTCAGATCATCTAAAGGGCTTCACCAAAAACCGAATGCCTCTTTGTGCTCAGTGTGGAAGAGAGAGACATAAAGCTCCTCTTTGAAGCGTAGAATTACTTTGCCTGCTATGATGCTAGGTCATTTGGATTGGGGAGAGCTTCTCTGGTGTGGGGAGTTCATACACAAACATTGAGCTAAACATTCTGTTCTCAGGATTCTGCATCCCCACCCCTACCATATATTACCACTCCACTCCAGATTTTTGCCCCCTTCATCCATGAAACAGGTTTAGTAGATAGAAGCTCTTCTTAGAGCCCATTAACCCCCCCATTCACCAGATGTGGAGAACATAGGGCCATTGAGGAGGTACCTACATCTCTTGCATTACCTTCTGATCCACAGGTCTCATAAAACTCCAAGATTAGCTACAGAACCAAAAATAAACTAATGTGCTCTCAAGAGAGTCTGTCTAGAATAGAATACTGAATTCCTCCTGAAGTCAACCAATATTTTTTTCCACTGGAGGAGCATATGTTTTAAAGATATAATTGGGCTTATACTCATCCTTTTACCACCAAATTTAAGGGGGAGGGAAGAGCAACAAGAATTCAGAGATTTCTTTTCCTTCTTTTTTATTCTTTCCATCATTCTCCTCTAAAAGCAGAGACAGTAAACGCCATGATTTTATGACCCTGGTCAAGAAATAAAGGCAATGTGATATAATAGATACAGACCTAGACCTGGAATTGGAAGCTGGAAAACCTAGGATCAAATCTTCCCTCAGGCACTAACTGTGTGACTGTGGACGAGTCATTTAACTTCTCTGAGTCTCAATTCCCTCATTGGTAATATATCATAATATTCTATTAGACATTAATATAATATAACATAATATAATAAATACAATATTATATTATACAATAACACAATAATGATGGTGATGATAAGAGCCCCTACCACACAGGCTGGTCACGAGGATCCAGTGAGACTGTGTGTAAAATATTTTGCAGACTTTAATATGATATACAAGCATGAGTTACAACCAACATGGAAATAGGTCTGGGCCTCACTGGTATGAGAAGGGCAGAGTGAGGAAGATAATTTTATTAATAACTTGGAGGAAGGCACAGATAGCATGCTCATGCAATCTTTAGGGGACATGGAGTTCAGAGGAATTGCTAAAATGTTGCCTGATCAAGCCAGGAGTCAACGAAGTCTTGACATGCTGAAATGCTGAGACAAATCTAATAAGATGTAATTCAATAAAGATAAGTCTAACACACTTTAGTGAAAAATAGCTTTACAAATACAGGACAGGATGGCTAGACAAACAATCTTTGTGAAAAGACCAGGAGGTTTTTGTGGACTGCAAAAGGAGTATGAGCCAGCAGTGTAATATGGCAGCCCCAAAAACTGTGTCCAGAATGAGCCAGATAGTTATTGAATGAAATGTTATATTTAGTTTGGGATGCCACACTTTAGGAAAAAAGATGAGCAAACTAGAACATGTTAAAAACCGGCATCATTCAGTGGAGAAAAGTATTGTCTCTGAAATCAAAGGACCTGCATTCAAATTCCTTCTCTGATGCTTCCTACCTGTGTGACATTGGGCAAATCACTTTAGTACCTAGGCCTCAGTTTCCTTCTCTGTAAAATAGGCTTTATAATGTCCCTTCCAGTTCTAGATTTATGATTCTCTGTCCGCAAAGAGGGTGACTTACATGAGGAGTGAGTGCCCTGAATACTATGCCATGTAAGGACTAGTTAAAGGACTAAGACATTAAGCCTGGACAGGAAAAGACTTCAGAGGCACATAATAGATGTCTTAAAGTTTTTGGAGGGTTGTCATGTTGTAGAAAGCTGAGGTTTATTCTGCTGGTTCCCCAAAGTTAAAACTGAGAGAGTAATGGGTACAGCTTTAGGTTCAATGTAAAGAAAAACTTCCTACTAATTAGAACCATCCAAAAGTGGAGTGAGTTTCCTTGGAAAGAGATTTCTTTTTAAAAAATACTATAGACCTTCAAGTAGAGATTGGATGACCAATATTAGGGTATCCTGTAGACAAATTTGATGGCCTCTCCTTTCCCTGCCACTCTGAGATCCTGAAATTTTGGTAGTTTGTGACTCATCCTATAGATCTGAATGATTCTTGTCTTGAAAGAGTTGAATGTGCTGTGATGATGCTCACGTACAGCCCCCAGTGGATTTGTTCTCCTTGGGGGATGGTTTTGTTGAGCAGTAATTATTATTAACATAGTTACAATGCTGTTAGGCCTATAGCTGCATCACTATATATATATCACATGCACTCAGGGCCCAATCAGTATCTAGAATTCCTTGAGTATCTAGAATAGCCCTGAGTGTGATAACTGTTCATAGGCTGTCCTCAATGTATTTTCTGGGGAAAATGAAGAAATAAACAACAGTGGAGCCTATGGAGGACTTGCAGGGCTGAACTGAAGATTTGTTATTTAAATTGGGAACCCATAATCTAAAGATTACATAATCATTAGGTTTTTTTTTTAATCAATTTACCCATTCATCCTCTTTCTCTTTGGTCTTTTTCTCTTTGACCCTGTGATTTTCTTCTTCTTACATTCAGATAGATGGACATTGCTATCTACATCTAAGCTCATTCTTTCTCTCCGTGAGGTTTCTCTCTTTCCTTCCTGTTTCAGTCTTTCTCTGTCTCTGATTCTGTCTATATGTCTGTCTCTCTGGGTCAGTATCTTTCTGCCTCTATCTCTCTCTTTCTTTGTCTCTTTTTCTCTCTACATCTTTGTCTCTTTGCTTGTCTTTCTCATTCTTTCTCTTTCCTTTATCCTTTCTCTTCCTTAATATATGTATTCATTTACAGACCACTTTTCATCTGGCGTTTTACTGGCCAACAATCATTCCTGACTGCAAAGAGCTTATACTCCAAAAATTATTCCAACCCTTTCTCTTATCAAGTGACTAGTTACATGCAAAATAACCCTTATTAGAAATACTGAAAAAACTTAAATTGCTTAGGGGAGGAGAAGAAAAAGCTGAGTGTTGTTTTCAAAACAGTCTTGAAGTCTGTTAAAGGGGTTATTGTAACCCTCCCAGCTGTTCTCCAATGCTTGTACCAATGGAAGAGAAGGAAAAGTGATTTGCTCACAGCTATAGATATTTAGGTTATGTATAAAGAACTTTCTGGCTGTGCAGAGTTGTTTAGCATTGAGCTGATTTACTTAAGGAGGCTGTCCTTGAAGACCTTTGAAAATAAGACAGTTTACTTTCTGGGATGTTTGAAGCATAAGGCCAGGGGAATAGATGAGTTTGGGATTCTCTCATTTGTATAATGTCTTAATGTTTTCAAATTGCTGTTAAGTATATCTCAGCCAGATGCCACATCTACACAGTCAGATTAAAATGGAGATATGACGAAACAATAGTTCATGTGAAAAAACCTTAAAGTTTTGTGACTGCAGGCTCAAATGAGTCAGTAGTATGACATAGCAGACAAAAAAGCAATACCAATTGATAGTATTCTGATAGTATACCATCTCCAGATTGCTGGAGATAATAGTCCCACTGTACTCAGCCCCAGTTAGACCACACCTGAAATAGCGTGTTCAGTTTGGGGAACCATATTTTAGGAATGGGGACCACCAAGTCCCCTGAATGAACCAGATAGGCTCCCCACACACCACCTAATTCACATTGGTTGTGGTGACATCTCCAGAGATGGGAATTAGATGAAATCTTATTGAGATAAAGAACTTAATTGGATTTATAAACATCCATAAGCGCTATGAGCAACTTAAATATTGGTGCTATATAAATCAAGAGTATCATTAGCATCCTTATTATTGCATTAATTATGTCATTCCTGTCTACCCAACTGTATGAGTCAGCACTGCTGATCCTGGAATCTATGACTCTAGAAGGATATATCTGCAGCTGGTTGGGCAAAGGCATCTGTGAGGTCTTTAGGACCTATTTAGTTCTTGGTGAAGTAGGAGATCCAAAAAATAGTATTTCTGGTCCAGTCTGGGTTGGGCCAGTGACCACTACCCTCTCTAGATGCCCTCTGCTAAACTTCTCAGCAAAATCAATTTGATTAAACACACATAAATACCTACTAGATGCAAGATACTGTGCCTAAAAGCAGACTGACTTGAGCACTTTAACCCCTTCCACACCATCAGCCTTTACCAAAGGTTTAGCAGGAGAGTAGGAGCCTCCATTTGGCAAATACTTACATAAAGGAAGCCAACTGAACAGTCTTAACCTTGAAGCATTTGTCACTGCTTCAACTGAACCTCTGCAACCAACACAAGCATCATTTTGGATATTAACAGGGAACTAGCCAGAAACTAGCTATGTGACCTTTTGGGCAAGTCATTTTACTTCCCTGGGACTCAGTTTCCTCATCTGTAAGATGAGATGTTTGGGCTAAATTTTCCCTAAAGCCCATTTTAATTAAAAAACCCTTGGATTTATGAGTTAATAGAAAGGCAACAGAATACAACGGATAGTCAACTAGCCTTTGAGACAAGAAGACTTGACTTGACATTTATTGATCTCATGACTCTAAGCAAGTCACTTAACTCCTCAGTTCCCCAGGCAACTCTGTAAGATATAAATTGCAAAGAAGATACCAACCTGTGTTGGTAAATGGAATTTTTGCTTCTGGGAGTTTCCTATTAATAAATAAAACATGTGACCAATCCCTATGGGCAAATGATCCATATGGAATGAAGGCTGTAGCCTTCCTACATGTAGTACTGCTTTATCAGTGGAGTATTATGGGAAAAATAACAAACAACATTGAATTTGAGGTCAGCAAGTCTCATTCTGACATGTTCCCTATGTGACATTGCTAAATTGTTTAACCTGGCTGATCTTCAGAGTACATATGTGTAAACTGATGATGATGATCTCTCATGTTCCTAGTGACTGTAAATTCTGGGATCCTATGACTCTGGGACATTTGAAGCTCACCTGAGTGGGTTGGGGTAGTGTGATGATGAATTTTAATTTCAGTATCTATTATTTCCAATGACCAGGATCCCATGCAATTAATGAGGGGAGGTTGGGGGATGTCTTTTTGTTTCCTACCCTTTCTTGAAATGAAAGCATTGAAATGAAGAAGGAAAAAAATGTTGGCAGGGGTAGGGATGGGTGGGAACCATTTAGGAAAGAAAGCACTTGAAAAATGGTCTATCTTCTTTTTGAGATGCTCTTGTAATATAATTATGAGCCATCTGTTAACCTCCTCTCCCCCATGAGTGATGCTCTTAGTTCTCAACAGCTGTACATCCCCAAGAGAAAGCTGGCAAGAATGGAAAAAAAGAGCACTTTCCATTGAGGGCATCAAGGAGGGGCATAAGTTACACAGTCAATGCAATTTAGAAAAGGTGTAGGAAATCCAAGCATAACATAAATACCAATAAATGTTCTAGGGATTAACAGATAAGTCGTATCAGGAGAGAGCAAGAGAGTTAAATGCATAGAGCTGAGAAAGGATCCAACTCAGAGGGAACACAATCACAGTCTATAAATACCTCCAAGAAAAAAGAGTAAGTGAAGTAAGGGAATTCATCACCAGCTCCGAAGCTGGGAGGACACAACTGCGATGGCCTTTGGCTAGGGGAGGGAAAGCCAGTGTGGGACATTAAGGAGAAGTTCAGAGTGATTGGGCAGTGGAAGTGTCTCCTTAGGGGATGTGGCTGGGACTCTATCGTTGCCCAAAGATAGGAGAAGAGACGAGATTAAGTGCTAATAGAAATGAAAGGGAAGCGTGGGGAAGGCTAGATAGAGGTCATCCAAGATGACCCCGGTGGGCTCTCCTACCTATGATTCCACGAACTGTGTAGTAATTACTTGCTCTTTCAAATTGCATGGCAAATATGCTTAGTAAATCAGAGGCCCAGCTCACCTGCAGTGTTCAGGAGGACTGTTGGGGAGGAGGAGAGGTGGCTTTTTGGATGATATAACCTCTCTATAAGTGAATGGCCATTTGCTAACATGAAAACTAAAAATAACTGACACTTATGTAGCATCTTATATATAATTTCTCATCTCATCCTCCTAACTGCAATGAAATACACTTTATATTTTTATCCCCATTTCCTTAGTGAGAAAACAAAGGTTTAGATGCAGTGAAAAAGCTAAGAGACAAGGGACTTGGGTTTAAATTGTGGCTGTGCCACTTATAATTTGTATGACCTTAAAAGATCATAGGATCATAGCTAGGAGAAGAAGGGACTTTAGAAGTCATTCATTCAAACCTCTTTTTTTAAGACTAGATTTCCCCATTTTGCCAGGTCATTCTTAGGCCCAGTTTCATGACTTGATCATCAAGGGAGCTTTGGTCTGCTCCATTTGCCCCTTCTTAGGCCACCTGGTAGCCCACTGCTCTCCAGAGACTTACTCCATTAATGCTGAAATGAGGACAAATTGCCCTAGTTCCTGGCATTTCAGAACTCCCAAGCTTGGGGGTCTGCCAGCTTGGATCATAGACTGTCCCACCTCACCTGGCTCCAACTCCCTCACTTTGCTGCTGCTGCTGCTGCTGCTCAGTCATTTCTACTGTTGTCTGCCTCTTCCATAACCGCATTTGGGATTTTCTTGGCAAAGATACTGGAGTGGTTTGCCATTTCCTTCTCTAGCTCATTTTACAGATGAGGAAACTGAGGCAAACAGGGTTAAGTGACGTGCCCAGGATCACACTGCAAGTAAGTGTCTGAGGCTGGATTTGAACTCAGAAAGATGAATCTTCCTAATTCCAAGCCCAGTGCTCTATCCACTGGGCCACATGGCTACCCCCTTATTCTATAGGTGAGGAATCTGAGGTCCATAGAGCTTGTCCAAGGTCATATAGCTAATAAGTATCTGAAATAGAGTTGAACCTAAGTCTTTCTGACTGTCCATTCATTACTCTACCAACTACAGCGCAATGCTTTTGATAGGTCACTTAATCTTTCTGGGTCTCAGTTCCATCATCATCATCGTCATCGCCATCATCGTCATAGTCACTAGCATTTATATGATGCTTTAAGGTTTGCAAAGTGTTTTACAAATACTATTTCGTTTGATCCTCACCACAACCCTGGGAGGTGGATGCCATTATGATCTCTGTTTTCCAGATGAGGAAACTGAAGCAGACAGAGATTAAATGACTCACCCATGGTCACATGTGTCCAGCCAGTGTCTAAGGCCAGATTTGAACTTCCTGACTCCAAATCCAATGGTCTATGCACCGTGCCATGTAACTGCTCTCTTCCACAAAGACTAAATGACCTCTAGGACCCTGGCAGGTTTCTAGACTGCCATGGTCAGATGCTTTACCTACGACACCATGAGAATGATCCTTTCTTGTCATCCGGGGTGTCTAGAATTAGATATCCTATCCCCACCATCCCTCCCTCCCACTCCAACTTTTCAGAGACATCAGTTCTTGAGTTAATATCCTCCCTTAGCTCACTTGCTGGACCCCCTCCCCTTAAAGAATAGTAATGGCAATATTATAGCCTAAGTACTTCAGTGAAGCTGGGGCCTTCTCCTCCACAGAGGCCGTTTAGAGATTGTCTAAAATGTCTGCTGGGAATAATTTTAGCCGTAGGCAGGCTCAAGAGTTATTGATGAAATAACCTTTTGGGGCCTGAGTCTGGGGTTTTGCAGATGCAATGGCAAGATTATTGTTTAAGTGGGGACTCGATCAGGCGATGACCTAGAAAACATCGAGTTGTTTATTGCTTTCACAGCTTCCTGAGGCTACTGCTGTCTCCTGCCACGGAGGCCGGGGCATCTTATTGAAAAAGGGAGTAAAAGGCAGCAGACGAGGGCATGAACATGCCTGTACCCCTGACAACCTGAGAGTAGGGAGGCAGCATCTTGCCCTGGGGTTGACTGGGGCCTCAGCCTGATTTAAATAGTGTAGCTGCAGTGATAGAAAACCAATGCATTTTTCACCTCCTGGCTTTTTTGCTTTCTTTCTCTTCATTTGGCCAAACTCAGCCTCATAACTTGACCATATTCAAAGAATACTTAAATCAATCATCTAACAAGGCATTTGTTCAAAGAGATGATCTCTGCAGAGGGATGCCATGCAAAGCGCTGTCCAGAGGAAAACAAAGCATGAGCCCATCCCAGCTGGAACAGTGAACAAAGGGGAAAGGAAGGGTTATTTGGAGAGGGGAAGCAAAAGCCTAAAGGCTGACACCTTTATGACTCTAGGAGTCAGGTCACAAATAATGGCAGACCACATATAGCAGCTAGTCAGGAAGCTGACATTATTCCTTAAGGGGGCTTCTAGGTGGCCCAGTGGATGAAAAGACTTGTCCATGGTCATAAAGCTAATGAGTGTCTGAGGTGGGACTGAAATCCAGGCCTCCTCAGGTCAGGTAATATAATTAAAATAATGAATAGTTGCATGGTGCTTTGAGGTTTACAAAGTCCCTATTGTATATATGAGGAAACTAAGCCTGACAGAATGGTTTGCCCAGGGTCACATAGCTAGTAAGTTTCTGAGAGATAGAATTTGAACTCAGGTCTTTCTGCCTCCAAGTCCAACACCCTATCAACCCTTCCACATTTCCTCCCACTGAACATAAAGAAGACAGTCATTCATAAAAATATTTGGGAATTTGGGGATTGGGTGGGGGGGTAGAGGAGAGAACCTTTGGAAATGCAAATTCCAAGGCTTCATAGTAATATAACTAGTTATCAGTTTTCCCAAGCTTGCTTTACTGAGACCAGAGTGTAAGAATATATTGTAAAATTCCATTTAGTCTTTTTTTCAAATGTTGAAATGTGAACAAAATGTTATTTTTAATGAGCTAGGAAATTGTTCAAGCATCCTCCCTCCCCGCTACCCAACCATTTCCTTTTTTTCTTTTTTTTTTTTTAGTTGCTATAGGGTACACTACAAAGCTTTAGTTTGAAGCCTTTAATTTCCATGTGGTTTTCTTCAGGCAAAAGTGGCTATCTTGTGTCACAGGGAATTGTTCATGCAGCCAAAGAGACTCCTACCAGAGAAACTAAGGCTGGGGCTGCTGCAGACTCCAGTGTTGGCAGGGGTGGGGAGGGGGGGTTGGGAGGAAAGGGAGGGAAGGGTAAGAAAGTGGCAGGGAGAGAGAAGCAAGGTTTTCTTAGAAGATTAGAATGCAGGAGGCATGTCCAAATAACAAATCCCCCAGAGCAGAGATTCTCAGTCACATCCTCCCTCAACTGTCCTGCTCCTTCCCCTCCTCTCTGTCTCTGTCTCTGTCTCTTTCTCTATCTCTGTCTCTAAGTCTCTCTGTATCTCTGTCTCTGTCTCCCACTCTCTGTGTCTCTTTGTCTTTCTGTCTCTGCCTCCCACTCTGTGTACACACACACACACACACACACACACACACACACACCTGATACATCACCCCTCTGGTAATTGCTTGCCTACAAATGTTCATCAGGGGAATACTCCCCTCTATGACTGAATGACTGGTTCCCCCCTCCAGGCCTTTGACCCTCTTCCTCAGTGTCCTTGCATGGGTACCTTTTCTCTTATTCCTTACGTCCAGTTCCCTGTTATGATGAATTGTCTTAAACTCTTTGAGAAGAAGGACTATTTTGATTACTTATATTTGTATCACTAGCTCTTAGCACAGTGCTGGCCCACAGTAAGCATTAACTCAATGTTTATCTATCTTGTCATTTCCTAGTTAGCATGGGTTTGCTTCTCTAGATACTGGAAGAAATTCCATTTCCAACAGAGGTGACCCAGTAAAGTTCTCTAAGTAGATTACTATACTGATATTTCCAACCCCGATCTTTCTTTTGACTTAATTCCTACATTTACAAGAACCTTGTTGTTTAGTCATTTTCAGTCACATCCAACTCTGCATGACCTCTTTTGGAATTTTTTTAGAGTGGTTTACCATTTCCTTCTCAAGTTAATTTTACACATGAGGAAACTGAGGCAAATAGGGTCAAAAAACTGACCGGGATCACACAGCAACAAGTGTCTGAAGCCAGATTTAAACCCAGGTTTCACTGATTCCAGGCCCAGAGTTCTATCCACTGTACTACCTAGCTGAGCTCCTACAAGGACCTCAAAAAGCATCTAATCTAACCAATTCGGATAAATAATAAAAAAATAAACATTTAATGGACCCTGTATTAGGTTCTGGGGCAGGTAGGTGGCCCAGACGATAGAGTGCTAGATGTGAAGTCAGAAAGACACAAATTCCTGATTTCCAATCTGGCCTGAGGTCCTAGGGACTCCAGATATAAAAACCTAACCATCATATCTCCTTTGCAGATGTGGGATGATGTGCTTGTGGAACACTAAAAATGTTGGCAACTTATTTGATGTGTGACTAGTTTTTCTAAGCTTATTTTTTTTCTCTCCTTTTTATTCTCCTTGATAAGGGATAGAGCTCTAGGATGATGAGGAAGGAGGGAAACTGACAAATGGAGGGGATATAAAAATACATATGTATATATATTTATGTACAAATAATTATATTTATTTATAATAGATCTTCTATATAATAAAAGAAATAATAGAATATATCATTATATATAATATATGTGTAATGATACATAATTATACCTAAACATATAGACATATGTGTGTAATCTCTACTCAGAACAACTTGTCCTTCTCACTTCCTTACGTGGTCTATGGCACCTCGTTCTCCCCATCACCCAGGTTCAGTATTTCAGGATCCTCATTGACCCATCCCTAACCAACAGAGTGGATACTTGTGTATCACAGACCATATCATCTATACTGAATCATTTGATCTGCACAACCTGAGAAGGTAATTATATTCTCATTTCCCAAATGAGAAAACTGAGGCCGAGAAGGGAAGTGATTTACCCAAGGTCAAACAGACAATATCTGAGACAGGATTTAAACCAGACCTACCTATCTCCAATTCCAATTCCCTCTCCATTGCACAAGGCTTATACTAATCATTGATGTCTCATCTCCAAGTTTTACCATTCCTTCTTTCATAATTTCACTCACATTTCTCTCTTTCTATTACCCACTATCACTTAATTTCTTTCTTTCTGGTCTGTTATAGTGGCTACCTAATTGATCTGTCTGTCCTTAGTCTGGTAGCTATCTCTGGTAGGGGGGAGAAAAAAGAGAAAAAAGAAACTTATTATGTATAAATTATACATATATATTATATGTAAATAGAATGGCAAGCTGTATATAATAGCTTTCTGGTTCATGTACTATCATTTTTTTATTATACTATATTGTGGAAATTCTTGTTTTATCTCATAAGTTAAATATATTTTAAAGAAATTCAATTAATTGAAATAGTTACCAGTTTTTTTTTAAGTTCATGAACCCCAGTCTAAGAAGCCCTGACATAAGAGAACTTACTTGTGGTTTCCCTGACCTCCTTCCCCTCAGAAGGGCCTTACAAGGGATGCCTTCATCTCAAAGTAGTTGAGCTTGTGACAATGACCTGCTAGTTAGCATAGGAAATGTCTAATCCCCAAAGGACACAACCAAAACATTAACCCTCTCCATTGAGACTTTGATCTCAAAGTGCCTTACCATTGGGTTTTGTTAAATGTAAATATATTCCTTCTAGAGCATCTGCACAGAAGGGAATTCCATTACTCAGCAATCAGTAGGGCTATGACGAAGTAAAGAAATTAGCCAGTTAAATTGTGATTGCTTAACCTTTCCATAATACTATGCTTGACTTATCCTGTGGATTCTAGATTTCTTAGCACTAAAAGTCCCCATTCAACCCTGGATCTTAAGTAACAGACACCCTTCCATGGCATTTTATTCTTTCCAGTGATATGCAAACAGGGACTACTGTGAAGTCTGGTCCCTCTTCTTTCATCTCGCCTACACACACACATATGGTTGCTTCACTGTCATCTTCAAAAGCAATAATGACATGTTTGCATTAAAAGTGGTTTCATCAAAGCAAGGTGATTTCTATGGTATTATTAGAAGGAAATTGACCCTGAGCAGATCTATTTCTTCCTTCTTCTTCAAGACCAGAATATATCTTTTTGGGGGAGAAGGGACAAATGATTTTTAAATTATTAATTTAATAATAGCTTTAACAAACACAAATGAATAATAGAATATGGCATAAAAATTCACAATTTCACAAAATCCAAACTATCCAGTTATATTCTGGTCTAAAAGAGAGAAAGGGAAACGTTAATATGAAAAATAACAATTTATTTCCCACATCCCCCTGCAAAATCTTTCCTGTCTATATGCTTATGCTTTATTTCTATCATTAGGTTTCTAAAATATAGCCATGTAGAATGTGTGCCATTCATCTAATTCTGCCTTCTTCACTTTGTGTGAGCCTTTCTTTTTTTTTTTCCTTTTTATGGTTCAGTATTGTTCCCTAGAATGGTGACTCCACTCTGGTAAGAACCTTATAGGTCCAAGGGACAGTTCAGCCCACAAAATGCTTTCTCATTGGATCTTACAAGACTTTGCAAAGAGATGCAGACCTATTGCAGTGGAAAGAATAATTGGTCTAGATCCAGAAATCAGAAGACCAAAGTGTCTTAATACCTTTGACTCTGGAGCAAGTCATTTAAATTCTCTGGGTCTCTGTTTCCTACATTGTAAAATGAGGGGGTTGGCTACCACCCAGGCATCCCCTGGAAATCATAAAAGGAAAAAAGATGCCAAGGTAGATAATAACAATGTTTGGAGGGTTGCAAAACAGGAAGAAATCTTGTCCTAGCTATAATGGAGAGAGAGAGCAGTCACTCACCATGACTACTTATACCTTCTTCTCAGTAGCTGCAGATTCTTATATAGACAATCCAGTTCAATCAACATTTATTTATTGTGTGCCTAGTATGTGCCAAACACTGTGCTGTGTGCTAGGGATACAAAAATAAAATAGCCCATGTTTTCAAGGAACTTACATTCCACTGGGGGGAGGGAGGAGGAACAGCATGTACTTACAAATAAGTAGATGTGAAACACATTCCTAATAAATACTAAGAAAATTGGCGAGAGGGGATATCAGGAAACTGATTCATCAATAAGACAGCCCTTGACCTCAGGGAGCTTACAGTCTAATGCAGGAGACAACATGTAAACAAATATATACAAAACAAGCTATACAAAAGATAAATTGTTGTTGTTATGTTTGTCTTTTGTTGCTGAAGAAGACCATGCCATCAGAGAAATGATGACATGACTTGCACTTGACTTTGTTTTGAGAGGGAAAGCACTGTAATTAAGAGGGATTAGGGAAGCCTTCCCGTTGAAGGTAGAATTTTAGTTGTGACTTTAAAGAAGCTAGGGAGATCAATAGTCAGAGCAGAGAAGGGAGAGTGTTCGAGGAATGGGCAATAGCCAGAGAAAAGGCCTTGAGCTGAGGTACAGAATGCCTTGTTCATGGAACAGCCAAGAGGCCATATCACTTGTTCAGAGTATATAGTGAGGGGATAGGTATAAGAAGACTAGAAAGGTAGGAGAGGCTAGTTTATATAGGAGTTTGAATGCCAAACAGAGAATTTTGTAGTCAGTGGAATTTGAGTCAACCCATAAAGGAAGCTAGATATTGAAGGTATTCAGTCGAAGGCAGTCAGTCCCTATCCTCAAGGATCTTATATTCTATGAAAGGTAACCTAAAGGTACAGCTAAGAACCTGGAACTTAAGCAGTGCTGTTCAGTTCATTGAACATTCACTCAAAAACAAATTACCCTTGGTTGAAACAAATTCCAAATACCATAGGGTGACACCTAACTGGAAATCCGAACCTGGAAGTGGCATCTGCCGGTGTGGGACTGCAATCTTGAAAGGCTGCCATGAGATGGAAAGCCAAATTAACCACGTCATGAATCATTCCTCTACCTCTCCTCATCCCGGTTTTGCCTCAGTATGCCTTTTGTGCATACCAATGGAGAGCAGGTTTCTCTGGGAAATCCTCATGAAATACCATCCATATGTTTTTGAGTCATTTACAGGGAGAACCCATCAAAATATTGTTCTTTGAAGATCCATTTACATTTGTTCTAAAGGCCTATTTTAAAGCTTATGCAAATGAAATAGATTAAGGTTGCATTTGGCAAGTTAGAACTGGAAAATGTAAAGTTCAGTTTGAAGCTTGATGTAAATAGAAATTTCACTTCTCAAGTGCCCTAGTTTCCCTTTCTTAGCATAAGTGCCCCCTGTGCAAAATGACTTGAGATTCCTCTGATTTGCTGAAACCGTGAAGACAAAAAATGATAGATGATGTAAGGAAGAACCCTGGACTACATGACTCAAGACCTGGGTTCTATTTGTGACTGAGTTACTGTGTATATGTGACCTTGAGGAAGTCAATTAACCAGTATGAGCCTTGGTTTCCTCATCTTATAAAAAGCCTCATCAGATTATATGATTTTTAAAGTCCTTTTAAGTCTAAGAAACTATGATCTTTAATTTTTTTTGACAGTTCTTACTTCTTGACCTATATCCTGCCCCTTTCTTTCAAAATTCTGCATCCTCCAAGGAGTCCTTATTCAGTTTGAAAATGGTTGACTGACCATACCCAAAGTTGTAATAGATCAGTATCCATTTAGAGCTCTGTGGTCTCTCTTGGAATGCCCTAGGCATCTGATCTTGGTCTGGTTCTGTCTGACATTTTTATCAATGAAGATGAAGGCATAAATGCCATGTTTATCAAATTTGCTGGTAGTGATAGAAATAACACATTGGATAAGAGAGTCAGGTTTCCAAAGAAGCTTACTAGACTGGAATGGTGGGCAGAAGATAAAATTTAATAGGGATACAAATAAAGTCCTACACTTGGGTTTTATAAAAGCAACTCTATAAGCATAGAATGTAAGTTACATATCTAGAGAAAAGTACATATGAAAAAGATCTGGACACTTTAGTAGAGTTCAACCTCCACATAAATCAGCTTTCTGCTGTTAACCAAAAGAATCTTAGGAACATTTTTTTAAAAATCATTGTATCTAGTGTTCAGAGGGTTAAGTACTCATTCTATTCTGCCCTGGTTAGACTATAACTGGGATGCTGTATATATTTCTAGCCATGATGTTTCAGTAGGCACTCAGAGCAAGCCATCCAATTATAGGTTGAAGATTCAGCATTGGAAAGAGAATTATTGGGACATGGCAATAGTCTTCGGCTATTTAAAAGGCTATCATTGTAAAGATATCATTCTTTTTGGAACATCTAACATAGAGGGCAGTGTTAGGGTCAATGGGTAAAAATTATATAGCGACCTGTCAAAGGTCAGCATAAAGAAAACCTTCCTAATAATAAGTATTGTCCAAAAAGTTGCCTTGGAAGGGAATAGTTTATTCCCTTTGACTTGTAAGTGTTCAAGTAGAAGCTGAATGACTACTTGTTAGAGATGCTGTGGATAGGATTGGTGATAGGGCAAGTAGGGGTGACCTCTAGGTAAACTCTCAGGGTTGGACTAGGTAAGTCCAGTGCCAAAACTATGATTCCTCTCACTCTAAGATTTGATAATTAAAGTCTGTGGGGCTGGGCTTTGTGAGAACTCATAATTTCCTTCCTCGGTGATCTAATACTATGTATGATAAACACTGGGAATGGGTGTAAGAATCATTATCTTCAGTAAAGTCAAACCAACTATTACTCAGGTGTGTGATAATCAATTTAGTAATATGTCACTTGGTCAATAAACATTTATTAAAAGCCGATGATGTGCAAGGGACTGTACTATGTGTTAGGGATACAAGGAAATGCAAAAGAGAGTCCCTGCTCTCAAACGTGGTGAGGAGGAAGAGATGAGGGGCAAGAATGGCAGAAAACATGAAAGTAACTATGTATAAATAGGATACATACAGGATTGATTAAATATTGTTAAGGTGGAATAGTGGCTAAACTGTGGGAGTCAAGAAGACCCGTGTTCAATTCCTGCCTCTGACACTAGTAGCTATCTGAACATGGGCAAGTTATTTGATTTCCCTGAGCCTCTCTTTCCTCACCTGTAGAATGAATGTAATGATACCTGTAGTGCCTCCTTCATAGTACCGTATGATATGATACCATGTACCATGTACCATGCCAAGCATTGGGCAGATTTTGAAGTTCTCTATAAATGCTAGTCATTAGTGCTATTATTTGGTAAGGAAATTAAAGAAGAAAAACTCGTAGATAATATTGCCTTGAATAAACCATCAATGACATTTATTACACATTAATATATATTTGTAGATATGATGGATGGAAGTGGAGAATGAAGATGGTTGGTAGAGTACATGAATCTGCATTAAGTAGAAGTAGGGATGGTCTCCTGAAGGAGAAGGAATTTAGCCAGAGGTCTAAAGATCCTAAAAGTTCTAGAGTAGCAGTTCTCAAATTTGAAGGTCTTTTATGCTCTTAAAATTATTGAGTACCCCCAAGAGCTTTTGCTTATGGTTATGTTTACAGATATTATCCATATTATAAATTAGAATATCTTAGTATTATTAAGAAAATAGGGGTTTTTTTCTCACAAATTCCCTGAAAGGACAATTTGGGGGCCCTCCAGGGTTCCCTGGACCGCATTCTAAGAACCACTGGTCTAGAGTAGGGGTAGGTAGGATAAAAAATTACTTAGAAGTAAAAACAGCTATTCCATGGGGAGAGGCTAGGAGAAGGAAGAGGAGGGGAGAGATTGATCAAAGAAATAAGGAAGGAAAGTTTACTTGTGGGAAAGGGCACGCTATCTTTGACCCAAATGGCTTAAGGTTCTTAATGACTGAGAAAGAAGAGTTAGCCCAAATGGGATATCATGTTTGGGGGTAGTCTGCTATCCAGACCTATAGGAAATGAAAACTGGTTCATGTATTTTGTGAAACTTTGTTCCTACAATTCTCACACCAAGTTTAACCTGCTCTAAAATAAATGGTATATGCCTAATATTGGTAGGTTTCCAAGAAGTTTTTTAATAGCTTTACACTATATCTTAGTCACTGTGATTCGATTTTTTTCCAACCTATGTGCCCCATAGAGTCAAGTAAGATAAAATAAATTCAAAAAACAAAAAAAAAACCCTCTACCTGAATAGATTAGGGGTCTAGATAGGACCTGCATTAGACAAAATTATGAAGTGGGCCTTTTGTCTTCAAGAAGCGCCACCTCTAAAGATCTAGGTTTCCTCATCTGTAAAATAAGGGAGTTGGATCAGATCATAGTGCCTTCTATCTCCAGATCACATTATCTTTTGAAACCTTACTGTGCTTTTCTCTGTTCTTTCTCTCTTACCAGGCCTCCCAATGTGTTCTCTGTCCTCTTTCCTGCCCCAGAAAGTCATTTACCCTAGCCAGTTAGAGACTAGATACAGTGTTAAACCCTCCCCACTCCGCAAGCTATTTATATTTTTGTAATTCATCAAGGGATGGTTTAATTAACCCAAAGGAATAAATCTCGGATGATGGAATTTCAGGAACTGTAGCACCAGGTTAGAGTAAATATTGGGAGGAGGGAGCTGGAAGAGATACCCTCCTTTTAGATCTCATTGAATGGGTGACTTACTACTTGGTCTGTGCTGCCTGCCAGCCTTGGACGAAGCACAGGTCCTCTCCTTGTTCTTTGTTGCTTCTACAACAGCCCAAGCCTGAAAAGGAGAAAATCAGCTCCATCTAGATTGGCAACAGGGCACTTTAATTCCTTTCAATCCTTTTATAAAACCATATTTTACACTGTTGCTTCAATTGAGACCCATCTGCATTTTCCTCCATTAATCACTTGTATAACTCCACAGCGTAGCCTTCATTACCTGCTAAAAATGAATGTGGAGAGAAAACATAATTAGATGCCACTTTTGTTAAATAATATCTTGAAAACAGAGCCATGACTTAAATTAAAAAAAGGAGAAGGGAGGGGGGAACCACACAATTTGAACTAATGGCCCAAATTACCTCAGGTTAAGCTGGATTTTAAATCAGTTTTTTTTCCTCTCTCTCTCTCTCCCTCTCCAGTGAATCATGACAAATCTCAAGTTCAGCTGGATGGATGATTAGATTCCCTCATCTCTGCTGAAACAATGAAATATTTCTATAATATTAAACCCATCAAAATGATCACAGCGCAGTGTCAAAAATCTAAGTGCTCCTTCTCCAATCCTTATGGCTCCTGCAAAATGGAGAACATTTCATTTGCTCTTCCTTGAAATCCTCAAGGTTTGATATTTCTTTTAGGAATAGGAATTCATGCTGCCATGTTTTCTGTTTCTGCCACATTTGTGCCATCATCCCAACCCTCAGATATGAGAATTTAATTTGAGAGACCATGCCGCCTAAAGAAGGACATGTCATGGCTCTTGTCTCTGTGTCTATGTACCATCTAGCCCTCATGCATGGAATGCCCACTCAGAAGCTGTAGCTTCCTTTGAAGCATGGCTCATCTGTCACCTCCTGCATAAGTCCTTTCCTTATTTTCCTTCCTTCTCCCTCCCCCAATTGCTAATGGTCCACCTACCCACCTGCCCACCAAAATTACAATGTGTATATTTTCAATTTACTTATCTATGTAAATATTGTTTTTCTTCAACAGAATATTGGAGGCAGGGAGCTGTTTCATTTTTGACTTGGTATCCTCAGCACCCAGGATCACAGATCACCTGGGAAGGGACTTGACCAGGAAAGGACACCTCCACCAGATTAAACAGAGGCCTAGGGAAGTGAAATGCCTTGCCCAAGATTGAATAGGTTATATCAAGTGTAGGATTTGAACCCAGGCTCTCTGACTCCTGGCCAAGTGCTCTTTCCACTAGTCCATGGTGCCTAGATAACTCGGGGCCTGGCAAACACTAAATGCTTAATAAATATTGCTTATAAGATCATAGATTTTGTTGTTCAGTTGTTTCAGACTCTTCATGACCCCATTTGAGGTTTTCTTGGCAAAGATACTAGAGTGGTTGTCATTTCCTTCTCTAGATCATTTTATACATGAGGAAATTAAGGCAAACAGGGTTAAGTGACTTGACAAGGATCACACAGCTAGTCTCAGGCTGGATTTGGACCAGGACTCTATCCATTGTGCCACCTGGCTGCCCTAAGATGATATAGGACTTGAATGTACCTTAAAGGTCAGAGATCATAGATTTAGAGCTTGAAGAGACCTTAAGGGTTATTTATTCAGAGAATCAAAGACTTAAAATGGAAAGGAATTTTAGAGCCTATCAAGTTCAACACCCTCATTTTACAGCTAAGGGAACCTGGGGCACAGAGATATCAAGTGACTCAGCCAGATTTGTACAACGAATAAGTATCTGAAACAGAATTTGAACCCAGGTCTACCTGACTCCAGATCCAGTGCCCTATCTATTGCATCAACCTGCCTCTCATCCAGAGTAACCCCATCTGTTGTTTTACAGATAAAAGGGCTGAAGATCTCAAGAGAAGCCAGAGTCATACAATGAATAAGTATCTGAGGCAGAATTTGAACCCAGGTCTTCCTGATTCCAGATCCAGTCCCAAGGATAAGGCTGCATCTCATCTGATCTAACCCTTTCCCTTTCCTTTTATAGATAAGAAACTGAGACCCCAAAATGTTAATGACTTGTCTAAGGTCACACAGACAGTAAGTTACAGAGCTGGATCCTCTGTTTCCAGATCTAATACTCTTTCCATGACATCATGGCTGCTCATCTATCTATTGAACATGCACTCTTTCTCCTTCTGTGTCCCCGTTCCCATTTAAATATTGTAACCTAACATATTATGATAACTGAAACATCCTTGCAAAGATAACAAAAGTCAGGTCATTGCATCAACCTGCCTCTACAGTGGGTGTCAGTTCCTTTGGGGTTTTGATGTTTAGTGTTCCCCAGAAATCATCTTTCCAGAAGTGACTCAGGAGCTGAACTCAGGCACCATTGCCTCTTGGAAACCTATGGGGATTGGGACTCCAGAATCCCACTTTCCCAAGGTATCCCCTCACCCCATGGAAATAAAAAAGGAAAGGGAAAGAAGGGAAAAAGGGGTGGGAGCCAAGAGCAAGACTGGCCCACCTCACTGCTTACCAAATTAGAAACCATTTAAGGACTTAAGGATTAAGTGCAATTAATTACTGCCCAAACAAACCCAGAACTGCCGTGGAGTGCTTACGGAAAGGCTGGTGAGTCTGCTTAAACAGTACAAGGCTTCATTAATGCTCTCAGCAAATCCAGGGAGGGAGACAATTCACTCAATCATCTGCGGTGCCAACCAAATGAAACAGTCACCAAATGCCAAACCAGCTAACGTTGCTGTGCCACATTTAGGTTCACGCAACCTGCAGAAGTAGGCAGTAGGAGTATGATGGTTGCCATTTCACGAAGAAGACCTGGTGGCATGGCAAGAGGTGACATGGATTGTCTGTGGAGTCAGAGGGAACGTTCAGACTCGACTCCCAACTTGGGGACCATATCATAAGATAATTGAGAGTTAAAAGGGATCTTTAAGTCACCGAGTCCAACCTCCTTGTTTTACAGATGAAGAAACTGAGACTTAGTGACAGGTATAGTGTGTTGCCCAAAATAAGATAGCAAGTGTCTGACGCAGGATTTGAACTCAGATTTTAGATTCTGAGTTCAGCTATCTCTCTTAACCCTCTCTTTTCAGTACACTTTATTTTCTCTTTTCACCCCAATCCACACTGATTTCTAGGACTATGGAGGATTGTCCAGTAAAGTGGTCTGTCTTATTTCAGAACAAACATGGGGAAGGGGCCCTAAATTTGGAGACAGAGGCCCTAGGCCAATAAGAGAACAAGTGAAAATTAAGTTCCCACTCCAGGAACTTCCCAAAGTCTTAGTACAGTTTTAAATTGTAAGAAGACTTTTGTGACACCCTTATTGCTGAGAACTGGTGTGAATTCACTTTACTGGGAATCTCAGTTGCCCTTTATTAGCTGTGTGACCTTAGGCAAGTCACTTCCCTGATCTATGCCTCAGTTTCCTCATCTGTAAGAAAGGAGATGAACTTAACTTCTTCTGAGGTTCCTTCTGTCTCTAAATCCTACAAAGTTAAGCCAAGAGGGAACTCAAAAAACAATTGCAAAGACCACAGCAGCTTGAAAGAAGCAACAGAGACACATGAAAACCTCCTTGTTTGAAGGAAAGATTGCTTAGATATTTGCCCCAGACTTGTCAGCCTACCTGACTTACTATCAAGCACAGGAAGCACCAGATACAGGCTTAATAATAGCTGGCATCTGTGTAACATTTTCCATTCACTATCCCATTTGAGCCACATAACAATCCTATAAGATAGTTACTACAGGCATTGCTGGGGAGCTAGGGGGCACCATAGTACGTAGAGTGCTGGGCTTCCTGAGTTCAAATCTAGCCTCAGACATTAACCAACTGAATGACCCTGGGCAAGCCACTTAACCCTGTTTGCCTCAGTTTCCTCATCTGTAAAATGAGATGGAGAAGAAAATGGCAAACCACTCCATGCCCTCTACCAAGAAAACCTCAAATGGGCTCACAACCAATTGAGCACAACTGCAAAGAACTAAACAACAAACAGTTATTGTTCTGAGACTCAGAAAGGTTAAGTAATGTGCCCCTGGTCACACAGCTAGCTAATATTGGTGGCAAGATTGTAACCAAAGTCTTTCAGACTCCAACTCCTACACTCTATTAATCAATCAACAAGGAATTATTAAATACCTGCTATGGGTCAGGTCCTATACTAGGTTCACAAGTAAAAAAGAATAAAACAACCCTTACTTACAAGGAGCTTACACATATAAATATATAAAGAATAAATAAGAAGTAAATAAATCCAAAGTAATTAAATACGAATGGGTTTGGGAGGGACTATCCTAGTTATTGGAGGAAATCAGGAAAGACTTCATGTAGAAAGTGGTATTTGAACTTATTCTTAAGGAAGACAGGCAGGGTGAGGAGAGAGTACATTTCAGCCTCATGGCAAGGGAGGGGAGAGAGGGGGTGTCATGCATTCCATTGCAAAGGACAGAAGAGAGGGAAGGCCAATTTGACTGGATCATAGCATGAGGATGGAAAGATACACTGGAGCCCCATTGGAAAGGGCTTTAAAAGCTAAACAGAGAAGTTGATATGTGATTCTAGAGACAATAGGAAGGTGCTGGAATTTAAGAACAGGAATGACATCATCAAATCTATCCTATTCATTACACTGTCCCGCCTTTTCAGGCCCCAAACCAAAATTTTGCTAATGCTCATTGAGACTTACACGTGTGCAGAAGGGCACAGGACACTTCCTCCAAATGACCCTGCGAGTTAAGGAGTACATTTAGTATTATGCCCATTTTGCAGGTGAAAAAACTAAGTTAACCCTCTTGTCCAGTTTTACATCATTAGTACTTACCAAACCCAAATCTAGCTATTGTGACTACAGGGTTGCTTCCAGGGGGAGTGTTTTCTAACCCTTTAATACCAGAAATGCGAATATGTATCCTTGAGACAGGAGAAGGGAACCTCCCTTTCCAGATACCCCCACACATTTCAGGGCTACTTGGTCAGTAACTCCTCTTGTGATGGTGATGGTGGTAATGATCATAGATGACTTGTGTATAAAACACTTGAATTCTACATTGTTCTCCATGTGAGGAGGTAGTACAAGGAGTATTTTTTTCCCTCTGTACATTTCAGGGACGTGAGATTCAGGTTAAATGGCTCAAACATGGTCATGCCAGAGAATCAATAGAATCACAGAGTTAGAAGTGACCTTAGAGCTCATCTGGTCCAATTTCTTCCTAACAATCTCCTCTAGAACATACCCCAGTGGTCCCTAGCCTATGCTTGAATAACCCCCACCCACCCACCCAATGGGTAGTGATACCTACTACCGCCCAAGGCAGCCCGTTCCACTTTTCATACAGCTCTTTTGCTTACCTTGAGACATAGTCTCCTTCTCTGCCATTGCTATCCCTAGTTCTGCCTCCTGGGACTAAGTGGAAATAGTTTGATCTCTCTTCTACGTGACATCCTTTCAAATACTTGAAGATAGCTCTCATGTTTCTCCTAATTCTCTTCTTCTGCAGGATAAATAGAAAGAAGTAGCATGATGCAATTGAGGAAAAAAATGCCCAAGTTTAGAGGCAAAAGACCTGGGTTCAACTCCCAGCTTTGTTAGGTAGTATGACCTTGGGCAACTCACAGTCTCTCTGGGCTTTTCTCCGAAATGAAGAAGTTGGTCTAATTTCATTTCTAAGGTCTCTTCTAGCTCAGAATCCATGATCCAGTGACTGTCCTCTGGATCAGTGGTGTCAGTCTCAGAAGTGGATCCCTACAGGCCACATATTGACTTAGAAAACCACAAATTAACTTTATCTTTGTGGTACTGTATTTTTATTTATTTTGTTAAACATTTCTCAATTATATTTTTATCTGGTTTGGTGCTGCTTCAGAGTTCTATGAATTGCAAGTGCCAGCTATGAGTTTGACACCTCGGCTCTGGATGTTTTTTTTCTTATCTGTTAATATCCTTTCTAAAATGTGATGTCCAAAAAGCTGAACACGATACTCTAGATATAGTCTGAGCAGGGTAGAACATGATGGAATTGTTTTTTCTTTAAGTCTTGGATACTCAATCTCTCTTAATGTAACCCAATATTACTTTGGACATTTTGGCTGCTGTATCACATGCTTTCATAAGAAAAACTTTCAGCAAGGAATGTTGGAGTTGGGAACTAAGTCAGATGACTTGGAATCCAAGCAATTTTCACTAGTATGCTGATATGGCTAAATAGGCATCCACATAGAGCCACCTGACATTCCCCTTCACCTTCCTGATGTTTGTCTTTGTGTCTCTTTACCTTGGAGCTGTATGATAACACAAGATCTCAGTCCTTGAATGGGGTGTCAGCTGCTTTTCTCCCAAAGCTCTGGGCTCCAGCCCAGTTTGTTGAATTCTACAATTATCTAAAGCAGCCATGTAAAATCTGGAGGACACATTCATTTTCCCCTTGGCGAGCACACCCCTACTAAGTACACTCTCACCCAGATTCCACTAATGGCCTGATTCTGAGTACTGCCACAATTAGAAAACCTGAAAACTTTGTAGTGGAGAAAATTCTAGCACTTATATTCAGTTTTGTTTTGGTTTGGGGTTGTTGTTTTCCTAAATGAGGGCACTGCTCTTGAACAGGATATGTTGCCCACTAAAAACTGATTGCAAGGCTTAGGTCGATGGGGTGATCGTTTTCCTTAAGAAACTGATGCCACTCTAGGGTTTAATAGAAAGAGCACTGGAGCAGGATTAGAAGACCTGGATGCCATTCCCAGTTCTGCTACCCACTCTCTGTATGACCTTCAGAAAGTCAGGTCAGTTCTCTTGGCCTTAGCTCCTTCATCTGAAAGAAGAGCAGGTTGGGAAAAAATGGAGCGCATCTGCTCAAAAGAGGTCAATCAATGATGGGAGAAATAAAGCTGAGTGGAGAAACTAAGAATGTTCAATCTGGAGAATATGTCTTGGAGAAGACATGAAAGCTGTATTCCAGGGATTAGACTTGTTCTGCTTGGCCCAAGGAGTCAGAGCTGGCACTCAAGGGTAGAGAGGCAGATTTGGTCTTGATGTGAAGGAAAAGCTTCCTGCTAATTAGAGCTACCCCAAAGTGGAATTTACTCTCCCAGGAGGCTGTGGAACCTGCCTTCCAGCAGAGGCAGGATCACTAATTTGGAGACGTGTTTTAGAAGGAATTCTTTTTTCGGGCATGGATTAGATGACTTAGTTTCCTTCTAATTCTATTGCTGTGACTACATAACGTGTAAGATCACTTGCAATGTTGACATTCTGTGACTCTCACCCATTATCAGTCGGACACATGTGCTATTCTTTTTTTTTTTTCCAAAATAGCGATTGCTTTGCTTAGAGTAGAGTACTAAAGTAGAGAGAACCCAAAAACGGGAGCCAGAATACTTAAGTTCTAAGCACTGGCCTTTGAGTCAGGAGGACCTGAGTTCCAATCTGCCCTGAGACCTTGACACTTACTAGTTGTGGGACAATGGGCAAGTCACTTAACCCTGATTGCCTTGCCAAAAAGAAAAAAATCAGAATACTTGGGTTCTAGTCCCATCTCTACCATAAACTAGTGATAGAACCTTAGAAACCATTTACCCCCCTTTTCTACATCATTGGTACAATTAGGGTAGTGGACTAAGAAGCTGGGGTCCATGTACTTATCTTCTTTAATGGATAACTGTACGTCAATCTGATCACTTTAACTTATAATATTATATTTTATTTTATGCATTTAAAAAATAATAGATTTCATCAGTCTGACAAAGGGATCCATAGCACCAAAAGGATTAAGACCTCCTAGAATATATGATGTCTCAGGTCCTTTCCATCATTGAAATTCTATGGTTCTATTATACATCGGTAGTTTTCTACCCGGTTCTTTTTGTGACCAGGGTTAAGTTTGTAGAGTATGGCTATGGATGAGTTTTCTCCTATGCAAAGCTAACTGATGCATGCAAGGAGAAAAAGTGTTTCTGTGGTCTTATTAATGCAATTCTCTAATCCATTGAAGACATGAACCCTACTAAGAGATCTATTATCCCTAGAAGTAAAAGTTGTTTAGATAGAGGAACTTGGGTTGGAATAACATAGGAGTGAAATTCAATCCCTTAATTCAGTAAACATTATGGAGCACCTGAGTTCTCCGAGGCCTTGTGCTAGTACTAATAGGGATATAAATATGAGTAAGAGATGGTCTGGTAATAGTCTGGCATGGGCAGTAGCATGCATACAAATACAGGGTAGAATGTGTGAAATGCACCTGGGAAAGGTACTATCATAGGAGTTCTAAGGAGGTCAAGATCTTACCCAGTTGAGGGGGATAAAGGGATTAGAAAAGGCTAGGTAGTAGCATTTGATCCATAAACATAACATAACATAAAAGATGAGTAAGGCTGCAATAGACAGAAATTAGATGTCAGAGTATTGTGAAAACAGGGAATGGAATTCCAATCTTGACTGCAACCTTCTCAACATAGCTTCTCCCTCTATGAGTCTCCCCCTTCCCCATTCTTCCAATGGTGAATTTTTCCTGGGGCCTCTATTTTATGAACAGAACCAAGCCAGCCTTCATTTCCAGTCCTGTTCCTGACTTCACAACCATGCATCCCCCCTTCCATACCTTTCAACTCCCTTTTGTGTGTTGTCTTTCCCCATGAAAATGTAAGCCCCTTGAGGGCAAGGACTGTCTTTATATTATATTTGTATCCCCAGTGATGAGTATGTTGCCTGATACATAACAAGTACACTTAATAAGTGCTTGTTTCTTTCCTTCCTTCCAAAGTAAGGAAGTAAAGAACTGTTTGTATTCAGGGAACAATAAATAGTTTAGTGTGGCTGGAGCATAAGGTATGGAAAGGAATTTGAAGATCGCAAATGGTTTTGTGTTCCAGGCTAAGGAATTTGGACTTTATATTATAGAATACTAAAGCTATTGAAGGTTTTTGAGTGATGGAGTAACATGACCAGAACTGTGAAACAGGAAGAGTTATTCTAGAAGCTGACATAGTGGAGATACTAGAAGAAAAGAGACTAATTAGATGTCTAGATAATGACACCTTGAACGAGGGTGCCTGTATCAGCAAGAATAGAAAAGAAGGGATAAATAGGTTGTTGTGGTCTATATATTAATTCCTATATTATCATGAGTACTTTCCTTATTTTTACCAGTAGATAGCAATTATTTATTTCCATTGTTGCTAGTAGTATATACAAAATTTTATGTGTAAAACCTGGAAAGGCAAGGAAGAATAATTTTCCGACTGTTTTCATTCATTTGCAATGGGATTCCAGCTGCTCTCATACTTAGTTCTGCCTAAGGAGCAATTTAGTTTGATTCATGGAGAAAGAGACAAGGAAATAATATTTGTCCTAAAACCTGAGTTACGGGTTTCGATTTCCCTGCCTCACGCGTGCCATTTTCCCCAGACCTGACAACTACCCATTGTATCCACCTTCTCCAATAAACCTTAGTCCCTTGATGTATATTGTCAAGAACACACTCCTGATTTGGCTTGCCTCAAGAGAGTCTTTATTCTTTAGCTCCTCTGCAGAAGTATTGATCAGTCCCCCCCAGTTATCGGCTTGTCTTCTATATTTAGCATGGAAGAAAGGTGGTGAGGAATGGGCCTGGGACACTGGGACAGTAGCCACTAATGACTGGTAGACATTCTTCTCATTGTCTCTTTCTCTCCTGCTCTATTGATCTCTTCTTGAAGGTCTCCACTGATATTTAACTTACCTAATAAACATTTGTTGAATCAGTCAAGAGGTTAGTAAACTGTCATTACTACTAAATATAGAACAGCCTAAAGGGGTACATTAAGGAATTCTGGGAGACATAGTCTTGTGTCATTTTTGGGAACACCAAGGATAACCATCAACTGGACAGGATAGGATGGATATGTTAAAAACAAAACCCTGGAGCAAGGAGGAGAAGGAAATAATAAGTCTGAAGTGAGTTTGAAGGTAATGAAGAGAGTAGATGATGGGGGATAAAAACCATAGACAAATGTCAGGGAAGCTAGCAGAGAGACTGTGATCTCTGCAAAGTGTATTGCTCTGGTATTTCAATCCCCCAAAGGGTAGCTACACTAATATCATTGCAGAACAAAGGATGTGCAGGAACCCTTACTTCTTACTAAGGAGGGACTTGTAGTGACTTCCTTTGCTGCCTCCACTGGGCCCCATCCCCCATTGTGACCACATGGCAGATCTACTCCTAATCACATCCCAGAACATAGCTGGCCTGAAGGCTGAGCTACGTCTTGTATGCCAGTATCACAACTGGTGTTTGAGTCACAAAGTCACCACCTGTCCTTGCTGTCTTGTTGATCAAGGGGCCCTCTCTCAGGCTCTTCACTGAAACAGCAGAGGTGGGAAGGGGAAGGAACTGGAAAGTGTACAAAGAAGAGCCAGGGAAATGATTTAAGAAAAGTGTGACATTCAGAAAGGCTAAAAATGGTATTTATTCAGAAGAGTGAGCTTTCAGTGATTTAATAAGTCAAGAACAAGTATTTATGGAGTGTCTCCTATTTGATAGGAATATAGTAGGTGCTGTGAGACATAAAAGGCAAAATCCTTGTCTTGAAGGCTTCTATTCTTAGTGAGGAGAAGAGCCATGATGGAGTTATATAATAGAAACTATTAAGAACCCAAAGGAATTGCATAGATAATAAGTGTTAAATATTGAAAGAAAGGAAAGTACAGGTTTGAGCATATCATTCCCCTCCTCAAGAATGTTCAGTGGCTCCCTAGTCTCCCATGATAAAATACTAGTTCCTCAGCCAGACATTGAAAATCCTCCACAATCCAACTCCAACCTATCTCTTCAGATAGATTCCATATTACTCCCTTTCCTGTACTCTTTGTTCCATCCAGTCTAGCCTATAATTATAGTCACTCTCCAGATTTGGTAACCCATCTCCCATTTCTCTGCCTTCACAGAGGCATTGAATGTGCTTCTCCCTCATTCCCACTTTTTAGAAACCCTAAAGCAAATATTAGCTATCATTATTTTCATTGCTCATTTTTGGACTCTTTCAGAACTTGCTGGTACTGTGGATAGAGCACTGGGCCTTGAATGAGGAAGACCTGAGTGCAAATCCAGCTTCAGACATTTACGACCTGGGTGGTCCTGGGCTAGCTAGTGAACCTCTGTTTGCCTCAGTTTCCTTATCTATAAAATGGGGACAATGCTAGTACTTGCTTCCCAGGAGTGTTTATGCAGATTAAAAATGAGATAATTATAAAGCTCCTAGTGAAGTATATGACACATAGTAAGTTCTATAGAAATGTTAGCTATTATTACTATTTAAACTAAGCTCAGATACCATCCCCTCTAATAAACTAACAATTATTAAATTCCTAATATATACCTGCAATTATGCTAAGTGATTACATGCTTAGTTAAAGGAAAAAACATGGTTTTTGACCTCAAAAGGCTCATGTTCTAATGGGGCAGACAATATGTAAATAATTCTGCATATTATCTATACCAAGCAGAAGGGAGATAATCTCAGAAGGAAGGCACTAATAGAGAGAGGGGAGGGGAGGAGGGAGTAGATAAGGGAAAGACTTCTGCAGAGATGTATCAAAGGAAACCAGGGAAGCTAAAAGGCAGAATCCAGAGAGGAGGTCGTTCCAGGTATGGAAGATAGACTGTGCAAAGTCAGGGATCCAGGTAGAAGAACAAGTAGAACAAGGTCACTGTTTCCAAAAGCACACAGAGGGGAATAAAGTGTCAAAAGACTAGAAAGGTGTGATGGGCCTGGGTTGGGAAGGGTTTAAATGACAAAGAACTTTATATTACCTGAAGGTAATAGGGAGCCACTGTAGATTATTGAGTAAGGGGTGATAAATCTGACTTCGAATGAACAAACGAAAATGACAGAACAACAAGTGGTAGAGTGGGACCTGGACAATAGGAAAATCACTTTGGAAACTTAATGGTAGCTGGATTGGAGAGGGAAGAGCCTTGAAGCAGAGAGACTGACTACAAGGTTTGGAAAAGTCCAAGAGGTAAGGAGGGTCTAAACACTAGAGTGGTGGTCAGTGTGCATGGCAAGCAGGGTTTGTATATGAGTTATTATATGGGAGACCAATATCAGGCTATTGTGCTGCATAATTTAGCTTTCAGTTTTCTGTCTGCATTTCACTGCATGCCCCAGAACTAATAAAGCACAGTAGAAACCCATTACAAAGGGTGTCCCAAAAGTCTTAGTGCAATTTTAGCTTTTAACTTGCACTAAGACTTTTGGGACACCTTTTCTGTACATCTCTATAAATACAGAAATCGATATAGACACACAGATGACTCCTGGGCTCTGCTAAGCTCCTTCTGAAATACAAATTCCCGTGAAATCTAACAATAATAACAAATAGCTGGCATGTACACAGCCCTTTAAGGTTTAAACCGTGTTTTACCTACAAGAATCCATTTGATCTTTTTCAAATAACTCTGTGAAGGGAGTGAGAAGGTAGTCAATTTTTTTAGCCTCAATGACTGATTTCCTTTTGCTTTACCCCAATTTCTCCTGGGCCCCCAACACAGGGGTCTGTGGCTTTTTCTGTAGCTTTTACAAAATACAGATTTTAAAAGCCAGATTCTAACATTATCCTCTTTGCTAGATGAAAACCCTGAGGCCCAGAGAGTTAAAGAACTTGAAAGAATCTTAAAGTTCATCCAGGTCAGGGATTCTTTGACTTTTGAGGGTCCTGGACCCCTTTCAGCCCCCTTTTCAGAATGATATTCATAAATGCATAAAAACGAAATACATAGAATTACAAAGCAAACAGTTTTCTAGAAATACAATTATCCAGATATTAAATAACAAATTCAAAGACCTCAGTTTAAGAACCCCTGATTTTAGATCCTAGGTCAACCCCCTTCATTTTACACATGAAGAAACTGACATCCCAAGGTACAGTGACTTGCCCAGCATCACAGATGCAGTAACAGAACCAGGAAGAGAGTCCAGGGATGTGTCTACAATATCATCTCAGTGGCAGAGCCTAGTCTCTTGAATCCCAACCCATTCTCTCCCTAGGCCAAATCTTTAGTCCATCTCAGGTTCCTATGTCCCACTGATATTGCTGTCCTGTCACTCTGAAACCCCAGAAGGCACAGGTATGTTTTCCTCATGCCAGTTTGGCAAAGCTGCTGTTGGCTGATTTATTTATTCCCTCCCATTATTGCCAAGATACCATAATGTAGTGTAGACTAGATGCCACATCTTGTTTACAACGAGCCTTAGAAAAGTTAAAAGTTCAAGATTTTTTTAAAACAATGCATACCAACCACTCCTTAGAGTCACAGACATCAGGCAAATAAAAGGACTAAGGGAAATTCATAAAATATTAAATGACACTGTGTCAAGACATAGATAGGGGTAGAACAGTAATTAAAGTAAACAGCACATCAAAAGCCGGGCTAAAACTGTTATTTAAATTGAAAGTAAATGTAGGAACTGATCATGTATCCATGTATAAATGTATTTCCAAGAGCCTTTTAAGAATATTAATATTATAGAAGTATAATAGCTGAATATCAATGATCATTTTTACAGCAAGTGACAGCTCAGAGGGAGAAATGAAGAGCCAGGATTTTTTCTTAGATGCAAACTGGTTTGATCTTCTCAGCACAATGTGTCTTTTCAGGAGGAAGTATAAGAAAAGATTCTAACATGTTTTTCACTTCTGATTTCTCTTTATGGAATGTTCCTGTTATAGAATGGAAAGATAATTGGATAGCCTAGCTCATATCCTAGCTACCATCCTTAATAGCTATGTGATCCTTGAAAAAGTCATTTCTCCTTTCTGAACCTCAGTTTCCTTTTCTGCTGAATGAAGACAATCATATTTGCGTTCTGTACCTCGGAAGGTTAGGTGGAAGGATAGGGTGTGGACTTCTGATTTCACTAATAAAGGGCAGCCCAAAAGTGCCCTCCAGGCAGATGAGTACCTTTTCTTTCCTGCAACATCTAAGATCACAGATTAAGCAGTGGAAATGGCCATAGAAGGCAGTAAGTCCAACCCCCTCATTTTATATAGGAATAATGTGAGGCAGAGAGTTATGGTCTTATTGCTATTTATGAATGAAGAAATGAAGAAACTCCATCTCCCAATGCAAATCATCAGATTCTCATTTTAGAAAATTTAGAGTCCCAGGCACTGAAAGGTTGGAGAGCATACTCAGGTCACATGGTATTTAATAGAAGCAGATCTTGGTTCTGAGGCCAGTTCTATAGCCTCTGTGCCACACTGCCTCCTACCATATGAAAAGCATCAAGATTGGTATAAATGCAACCTATTCATTTTAGAAAATATATCATTATTGAGCTTTAAAATTGGGAGGGACCAAAAGTAATAAACTTACAGGAATGGAGAAGGTACTATCCACCATCACTCTCATTTAAAATACACTGAGTTCCTACTGTGTGCCCTGCCAAGAACTGCCATTTCTAGAATCACCTTCCCATCTATCTTGTTCTAAAATAACTGAAATGTTTGACTCCTTGTATAATGTAGGACTATAAAGTGACTGACTTTTCTCTGAAGGAACAAACCAGAACATACATATTCAAAGGAAAGTTTTCTCCCTCCAAATAGTCACCTTGGAAGTGAAACCCTTATTTGGATGCATAAATTCTGATGTGTTTGTTTCAGAAAAGAAAAACAACCTAAAACATTAAAACAAGTCTCATCCCTATTTAGTCATGCCTAATACTGACTTAAAATGCTATCAAATAAGGTATTTGTAAGGCACTCAGCACATAGTAGGCACTAAATGAATCCTTGTTCCCTTGCCTGACCCCCACTGCTGTCAATGTATTCAGTTCTATTCAGTAAACATTTCCATAGTGCCTCTTATGTTCCAGGCACTGTATGTTCTAGTCCCTGGGAATAGAAAAACAAAACTAAGCGATCTTTCCCTCAGGGAGCTTCCATTCTCCTTGGCTCCCAAACCTGCAATCATCTTCTGCTTCTGGTTGTTCCCTGGAGGAAAAACCAAAGCCCATACTATAAAAATAAAGTCCTTGGTGTCCAGATGAGATAGATGTAGAAGGGATTACTGTGTGGGTGACCGAAGCACTCGGTATATTCACTCAGATTCAGTTTTAAGTCCCAGACGAAACACATACCGTTATTGTGACCTTGGGGGTACAATACTTCACCTTTCTGGAGTCTCAGGTTCCTTATCTGTAAGATGAGAATGATAGGACCCCTATTACCTCCCTCACAAAGCTACTGGGAGGAAAAAGGGTGCAACCTTCAGAGGGTTTAAGCTTCTTGCTGTAGGTACCTCTCCCTCCCCCACTGCTAGGAGCACTGTTGTCTCTCAGAGTTATCTGCCTGAAAGCAGCTGCCTTTGCCAGCGTCCCCCATTCAGCTTCCTTTCTGTTCTTTGCCTTCAGTCCCCATGTAGGCTCTGGGAGCAGTCTTTTGTCTTGCAGGTTGTGTGCATATGGGAGCAGTTAGGGAGAGAAGAGCAGTCAAGCGACACACCTGGCTGGTGAAATTAGCACTATTCACTCCAGGTGCCAAGCAGATGTTTTCTTGGTGCAGCCTGGTCCAGTGGGAAGTACACAGAGGAGGAAACTCAAGCCCTAGATTCTGCCCTCTTCCACCCGCAGCTCACTGTATGACCTTCACCCATCAATTCACTCCTCAGGCTGAGGTTCTTTACCTGAAAGAGGAGGGGGGTAATATTTGTGCTCTCAGCTTTAAGTTGTTGTTAGTAGCAAGCGTGACAATGCATGTGAGAGCTCTCTGAAAAGGTTAAAGACACTGTACAAAGATGAGACATTATTGTTACATAATATTGTGTCATTGTACAATAAAATGTTGCCATACTTCAAATGAACCATAATTTTATCAATGATTACACAAGGCAAGGACCAACCCCTCCACACCATCATCCAAGTGTGTATTTTATCCCCCAGCTGGAGTATAAATTCCAAAGGAAAAGAATCTGGTCTTATTCCAGCCTTGTATTTTCCACCATGCTCTGCACATAGTAGATCTGAATGAATGAATGGCCCTGAGAAACATATCAAATATTGGCTCCATTTCACAGCCAAGAAAGCCAATGTTCAGATGGGATAAATGACTTACCAAAGGTGACATAGCTAATGTCAGTGTCAGGACATGAAACAAGACTTCTTACTCTTAATCTAGTGCTTTTTCTCTCCAAAACAAATTGATGATCCAAGGGGTCAGGAACACTTGTCTTCAATGACTCTTAACCCTAGGTATCCCAGCAATCTAAAATAACAAAACACCCAAGTAATTCCATTCCACCCTGCCTATCAGCCTAATTGTTTACATGAATAATCCTGTCTGCACATTAAGGTCAATCCCTTCCTGATGGAACTGGAATTCCACTGACTGATTGATTGATTAATTTCAAAGAAACTCTGGGAAGCTTTGCTTCAAATGACTATGCAGAACCATTCTGAATTTTGACTTCTTGTCATTCCTGACTTGTCCCCCAGAAGATCCTGTATTGACCTTAATCTTTTTGGGGTTCCACTCCCTTCTTCTCCCTCTTCCTCCTCCTCCTTCTTCCCTCCTTCTTCCTCTTCTTCTCCTTCTCCTTCTTCTCCTTCTTCTTTTCCTCCTCCTCCTCTTTCTTCTCCTTCTCTCCCTTTTTCTCCTTTTTCTTCTTCATCTCTGCTCTCTCTCCTTGCTAAGCAAAAGTCATAATTATTTATTAATTAAATTAATAACTTAAAACATTCCTTACATTTTCATTTCCTATATCTTATAACTCAGATGAAGAGATAATGCAATTGCAAATAGTTCGGTTAGATGGATTGGGACCTGATGGAGTGTTCAAAGTCAAAGAGGGATGATTAATGAATTTATGCCACCCTGTAGTCTGTAATGGTTATCCCTCAAATCAGTCCTGGTTCTATTAAGTATTTACATCAATGATATGTATAAAGAATGGCATGATCATCCCATCGAAGAATCTCAGTTAGACGGAATTTCAGAGGTTATCTAGAATTAAATAAGAAGCTTTTCTGCTCTATCTATAACAAGGAATTAGCTAATCTCTCCTTGAAAACCTCTAGAGATCAGTGAGTCAGTCAACAAGCCTTAATTAAACATTTACTATGTGCCAAGCACTATAATAAGGGATGGAGATACAAATAACAACACAAACAAGTCCCTTCCTCCAAAGCATTCACACTTAATACATGAGATGACATGTATACAACTATGTGCATACAAGATACAGTAAAAACTGAAGGTGATCTGTGAGGGAGGAATAGTAAGGAGAAAGGGTGGAAGGGAAGAGACTGGGAGCAAAGGTGGAGGTCCAGAGCTTCTACATCCTCCCAGAAAAAGAGATTGTGACACTCAAAGGGATACCCAACATATGAGACTATGGATGCAGGAGCCAAAAGAGATGCCAAAAGCCTGGGAAGGTAGACTAAATCTAGCAGGATGGAAGTTTATTAGCAACATTTGGTTTTGAAAAAGTTATATCAACTATACAGCTACAGGATGGGACAACTCTGATTAGGCAACACATAGTGTGGGGAGAAGAAATATCTAAAGCTTCTAGTGAGCAAGCTCAGTGTAAATCAACAGGGTGATTGGGCAGCCATAAAAATAAGTAGGGGCAGCCAGGTGGCACAGTGGATAGAGTGCTGGGCCTGGAGTTAGGAAGACTCCTCTTCCTGATTTCAAATCCAGCCTTAGACACGTAGTAGCTGTGTGACCTTGGGCAAGTCATTTAATCCTGTTTGCCTCAGTTTCCTCATCTGTAAAATGAGCTAGAGAAGGAAATGGCAAACCACTCTGGTATCTTTGCCAAGAAACCCCAAATAGGGTTACAATCAGACATGACTACATTAATAACATTGTGATATTGAACAATGGAGGTAACGGTTGCACTGTATTCTGTGTTGATAAGACCATATTCACAGTACTATGTCCAGGGAGAAGTATCTCATTTTAGGGGCAGCTAGATGGTACAGCAGCTAGAGCCCTGGCCTGGAGTCAGGAGGACCTGAGTTCAAATGTGACTCAGACACTTACTAATTGTGTGACCCTGGGCAAATGACTTAATCCTGTTTGCCTCAGTTTCCTCATCTGTAAAATGATCTGGAGAAGGAAATGCCCACCACAACAGTGTCAAAAAAAGAAAAAACAACCCACACAGTGTCACAGAGAGTAGGACATGACTGAAACAACTCAACAGCACCAGCGGTCTCATTTTAAGGAAGGCATTGACATGCTGGAGTATGTCTGTAAGAAGCTGACTTGGAGACTGAGTGGTATTAAGCATGACTAAATGGAGATGAGACTTGTTTCAATGTTTTAGGTTGTTTTTCTTTTTTGAAACAAACACGTTGGTACTTATGCATCCAAATAAGGGTTACTTTTCAAGGTGACTATTTTGAGGGGCACAATTTTCTTTTGAATATGTATGTTCTGATTTGTTCCTTCAAAGAAAAGCCAGTCACTTTACTTAACAGTTCCACATTATACAAGGAGTCAAACTTTTCAGTTATTTTAGGACAAGATAGATGGAAAGGTGATTCTAAAAAGGTCATTTCTAGAAAGGTCATTAATGTGTGGTTCACTGAAAGAGTTGCAGGTATTTTTTAACATGAAGACGAGTGGCCTATAGGTAGGGTGACATGATAGAGGTCTTCATTTTAGTTCTGTCTACATCTCCTAGTCTAAATACCAGTATGACTAAGGTCCAAGTGATCTGTGATGAGAATTCAAGAAGTTACAGTGCACCACCACCCCAGACCTTAAAGATGTCCCCAGCTCAGAGTCCACAAACATATCCTCTTTGATCTTAATACACCTGCTTCTTCCACCACCACTACCACCACCACTCAGTACCTTTTGTAACTTGTACACTACTTTTACTCCTCATAGCTTCTCAGTAATATCCTCTGCTCCTCCAGGGTGGACTGTGTTCCAGAATGAATATAGGAAAAGGGACAGTTGATGAACCCAAAGACCCACCTCTGGCCCTGCCAATGGATGTGTCTAAGTTTGTTGAAGTTGCATTTTAGAGATGGTAGAAAGAATTACAGAAATTCCATGAATAATTGAATTTGTCCCAGGTGTAGGAAGCTGTTATTGTCTGCCTTTATGCCTCAGATCCTAAAATTCCTCATGTCAATAATCAATTTCCAGTTCTCTTCCAATCTCTCTCAAACCTACTACACAGGATAGTCCACTAGGTTCACCCCCTGTGCCTAACACCAGCATATATAAAATCCAATTACTTAAGGACTAATGAAAATCTAGCACTGTGGACCAGACAATCACTCCCACAACAAGGTGTCCTGACTCTAGCCACATGCCTGATATCTTCTGCAGAGTTATTACCCTTCTCACTCATGCTGACCCCACAGTCTGCTCCTCATCACTGAGCCCAGTATTGTTCATCAGTTACATCACTATGGTGCACGATAAACTACAAGACAGAATGATGGCCTTTCCTCCTCACTTCCCTAGCAGGTGCTCAAGTTAAGGTCTGCATGGATTTTCAGGGAGTTGGCTCCATGGAAGGGTCCCTTTTTGGTGAGACTTCCCATCATCAAAACTCCAGTGGCTCTAAGTTTCAAATTTCTGTTCTAGGGCTTAATCAGGGTTGAACTGAAGACACGAACTGAAGGAAAGTCATTGCTACCCATGTGAAGCCTTGATTATAGACCTCATACCAATGACAAAATACATTTTTCAGTAGTAACTGTGAGACAAGCCCAGAAGGATCAAGTTGAGCCGATTCAGATTTTCTTTAAAAGCAAGTTAACTTGTGTTCTAACTGAGCCACTAAGTAGAATGGAAAAATTTGAAGACCTACCTCCTTTCCTTAAGGTAAAACAGCTAGGCTTAGGCAGGGGGAGGGGAGAGGGACCAGAAGGAGAGAAAATGGACCGGGAGAGGATGAGCCACCTCAGGAAACAAGTCCAGCAACTTTATTCTAAATCTTATCCTTTATGAACACCTTATCTAAAAAGTATAAAGTTGAATTCTCCTTGCCACTCTCCTAGATCAGAGTGGGAGATAATGCTTTTAAACTGAACAAGAAGTCATATAGACAATAGAGTGGTCATTTATTTATTTAGCTTCAGAAAATGTGCTATATTTAGAGATAAGTTTCCCTCTCATGACAGGAGGTTGAAAATGTAAGCATGCATTATTCTATTGGGATGCTTTTTTCTAGTTATGAGCCATGTAACCTATCTTATGATAGCATGGGAATGTACCTACCCCTCTTGATAAAAGAAAAGGCCATTAAAAAGCACCTGCTTTTCTGAAGGATTCCTATGCTTCCAGACCCTACCTACCTAGATGTCCCAAAAAGAGATTTGGAGAAGAAACTGAAGGAGAATCCTAGGAAGAAAGGACCTTGGCCATGTCCATTTGAGGCCTTAGACCTGAGTATTGAATCATAAAATTACAGAATGTTTAAAAGCTTAGGGATCATATAGTCCAGCCCTCCACCCCCTCAGTTTACAGAAGAGGAGCCTGAAACACAATGACTTGCCCAACATCACAAAACTAATTAGTGAAAGAACTAGAACCAGAAGCCAGGCTTCCCATTCCAGAACTTGTTCTACCTCACCCTGTTGCCTTCCTATTGGCTAGAGAGGAGGAAGCCACTCAGGAAGTCATTCCTGAATGACTGATCTATCATTCTAATCAGATAGACCAAGACCAGAAACACAGGCAGAGTCTGGGGGAGCCCATAATTCCAACTAATTCTCTAGCATGAACAAACACAGAGTTGCCTCACATAGAGATACCGTCAGGCAAGAAAAAACTCTCTCTCTTTCTCTCTCTCTCTCTCTCTCTCTCACTCTCTCTTTCTCTCTCACTCTCTCTCTTTCTCTCTCATACACACACATACACAAACACATACACACACACAGAAAAGCCTACTGAGTTGTGGGTAAGCAGGGACAAAGTGAGATAACATGATAATATTATTGTTTTATTTATGAACAGTGATGTGCAATGAAAACTTAAAGGATCCCTAGCCTTTGCTGGGGTCGTTGTTCCCCAGATGCCAGCTCATTCTATGCCAAAGTTAAGGAACCAGTCTGATGATACATAGGGCCCCAAAATGACCCCTTTTGTTTCACTTTGATCACTCCTGATAGCACATACTGCCATAAAGATCATATCTTTGATCTCTCTGCACTGATGCTAAATCTCTTTTGAGTTCAATAGTATCTCCTTGAGATTAATGCTCGGTGGCAGGCTCAGCGCTAAGCTGTCCCCTCCTGTAAAGTCATTCATGCTGTACAGTCTTGCACAGGTCTGCTGCCCCAGTGACTTTGGATCAGAGCAGTAAACCTTAGCATCCTCTACTCCTTCCTGACTCACTGGGTGCAAGTAGAGTGGAACACTGCTATAGGAAAACTCACTGTTGCATGGATATCTACCAACCCCACCAGATACCCCCAAACTCAACATTATATAAAAACCTGTTTTATCATGGCATATCTCTTGATATAACAGCCAATAATAATGGTGGGTCTTAGACCTTCTTCCCAACCCCAACATTATTATATGAGGATTCCAATGGAATTTTAAATGGTATGAGATTTTTACTGCATCTAGAAGTTTGCAAAGCCTGTCCTTTCAAAACCTTACCTGTATCCCCTTCCCAAGCCATGCATGAGTGAGACATGCAATAATCTTTGGAGAGTCCTGATCAGTAGTGACAACACTTAGTCGCTCCAGGGCACCCATCTGCCAGCTAACTCATTCCACATCTTGTCCATTAGGAGAATAAGTTATGACAATATGTGTGTGCACACGTGTATATGTGTGCATGTGTTCTGATTTTTGAGGTTTTATCAAAGAGGTTAGATGTATTATGGTAGAGGGAATATGGGACAGTGGAAAGAGCCCTAATTCAAGAGTCAGACAACCTGAATTAAGATCCCATCTCTAACATCTGTGTGATCTGAGGTATTGTTTCATTTCCCTTAGGCCTCAGTTTCCTCATCTGTAAAAGAGAAGGCATGGTCCAGAAGGGTGCCTGAAGTTTCTTCTAGCTCTAATCTATGGTCCTGAGTAGCTTGAGGTAGAGATGGGGATTGATAAATGAACCTAAAAGAAAACAGAGTCAGGAGAATAGTTGCTTTCCCAAGTATTTTCTTATCCATTAATGACCCTGATGGAGACTGGATTGGATGAGGAACCAGCCTGAGGATTCAGTTTTACGTTCAGAGAAGCCCAGAGTTCTGGTTTGGGCCACCCTGGGCCTGCCCATTTCTGGGTCCCTCCCTCCACCTTGATGATGGCCTAGAGCCAGACTAGGTTCTGCGGACAAAGGATTGAGATATGGGTCAGCCATGTCATCCCATGAAAGTCATAAGGATGGAGATAGTGTTGTGTTCCATGTTGTTCCCATATAGAACTCAGTATGGAATTTGAGCTCTGGCCATGAACAAAGGCTAATATGCCACCATTAGCATTTCTCTTTTTATTGTGCTCTGTCATGACTCTCTTATATCCCCATCTGTCTACCTGTCTACTAAGCATTATAGATCTATAAAAAGAAAGGAGGTTTTCCCACATTTTCTGTAGATATCTACTTGGATGGAAAATAATTCACCTTAATTAATTCAACAAGTATTTATTTAGCACCAAGTATACAGAATGCTGTAACTATACTAATTAAGAAGTGATGTCATGTAGTAGAATGAATAACAGACTTGAAGTCAAGAAAGAACTGGGTTTAACTCTTATTCTGTCCTACCCGGTTGTGATCATGGATATATCACTTTAAACTCTGAAATTCAGTTTCCTCCTCTGTAAAATGGGGATGATAGTATCTCTACTACTTACATCAAAGGGTTGTTGTGAGTAAAAAATGAGATAATAGATGTAAAGAACTTCTAAAAATTTAAAACACTTTATAAAGGTCAACTGGTATTGTATCCAGTGAGACAGGGAACCAAAAAGGATAGAAGAAAGTGGGTAGTTAGAAAAAGTACCCAGAACTGAGAAATAGTGATAGAAAAAGAACCAGTAATTATAGTTCAGGTTTAGGGAATATCTAATCTCAAAGATCAAAGCCAGCTTACAGTTTCAAGGAGGGGTTAATGAATCAAGGATGTTTAGTAAAGAATACAAGGTAAAGGACCATAAGTCCCAAAATAGGTGCCTTGGATGAGCTTCTAAAGCATAAGTTCCCAAAGTGGGTGACATTACCCACCAGGAAACTCTGGAAAGATCTAGAGGGGCAGTAGTTGCTTCAGGTGCAATTAAGCGGCACTGAATAAAACTAAGAGGTCAGTGAAAGCATAAGGAAAGAAATTTTTGAAAAACAGTTTGTATTTGCTTCATCTGCTGTGTAACAGACTTCAAGTCATAGTGATTACATTATTTTCCAAATGAACACACAAAACGCAAGTTATAACCAATCAGTGGTCAAGTCTACCAACAAGCAAATGTTGCCAGGTGAGCCTGTCTGACATTATCAGGAAGTCTAGCATGGATCAGCAGGAATATGCACATGTAATGACTTGTTTACAATATGATACTATACAGTTGCATGTAATATTGCATCATCAAAATTTCAGTGCAGGAAAAAATCCACAAATTTAGAATGTTATTAAATTTAAGGTGCATCTTTATAAAATATATATATATATTTGAAATGATGCAATTTACAAAAAGACTGTTAAGGGGTTAAGAAGTAGATTTCCAAGGAGGCACTGAGTAATTTTTTTTTGCAAAGGGAATGGTACACCAAACAAGTTTGAGAACCTCCGTTTCAGAGATATAGGCACCCAAGCTGTTGATTTGGGATTCAACCTTTCTACCTTTCCCAAGTCTGTCATCGACAATCTCATTGCCTTTCTTTTTCCAAACTACCATTCTTCTCTAGGATTCTGCCCCCACCTGCTACTTTTCTCCCTTCTCAACAAATAATCTTCTCAACCTGGCTCTTGTATCCTCATTCATAGTATCAGATTTAAATCTATAAAGGACCTTAGAAGCCATCACTTAGATGACTTGGAAGCCAACCCCTTCATTTTACAAATGAGAAAACAGAGGAACAATGAGGTTAGGCAACTGACTCAGGGTCATACATCGAGTAAATGTATGAGGAGGATTCAAGCCAAGTCTTCCTGAACAATACTCTATCCAAGTCCCCCCACAAGTTGACTGTACTTTCATCAGGGCTGTGTGAATTCATTCATTAGGATGAGGGCAGCATTAACCTTGGACTCTAGACCTTCAGGTGAAAGGAAATGTGGAAAATGTCAAAGGATCCCTAATCTTGATTTAAACACACATCCCTATCTAATTCACTGCATTCTATCCCTATTTCCATCCTGCCCCAAGAGGTTGGCCTGCTTAGCAAAGAGGCAGCAGACCAGAGGGCTGTGACCTTGCAATGCGTTAATGGATTTCTCTTAGGGATGCTTGCTCCCACCCTGTGGCATTACTTGATGTCCAACGTGTCTCCGTCACCATCCAGAGCGCACACAATCCAAAGTGAGCAGGCAGCAGCGGTCTTCCCTCCGAAAGACCTTAGACTCAGAGCTGGAGAGCCAGGCAGAAAGATCCAGTTTAGCTTCTTGGTCCTTAATTTGCTTTCAAACCCCTTTTGAATTAACCAAGGAGCCTATGGAGCATCCTGGCCTGGGTGTGGGCGTGGCCTCAGATTTGTCGGCTTAGATTTAAACCAGGAGTGATTTTCAGTTCTCTTCTGTCTCACCCACAGAATTTGTATTTAAGATGCACCCTTCTGCTTTGCATATTTCCTTGGTATCTGGTTTTTCCATTGCCATTTTAAAATCCTGTTCAGACGAATTTTGAAAAGAGATGACTTTCTGGAGCCCTCAAAGCCCAGTCCATTCATTGTTATCCAGGGAATAAGAAACCCCTTTCACAACAAACTGCAGCCTTCCTAAGCTGGAGCTGAGCTGTGCTTTCCCCCACCCCTTCTCCCCCTCTCAGCATGGCTCAAGACACCATGCAGCCCTCCCTATCACACCTAAACACTGTGACGCTGAGCCCCATTTTTGATTCAGACTTTTCTAAGGGGGTTACTGTCCCCTTTTCCCTGCATTTATTTAGCTGCAGCTACTGGAATTGCACAGATAAAACCAGTCACTCATTTAGCATGGTCTTGTGTTTTTATTTTCTTGATCTCCCAGAGGCTCTCTGGGCCTGGGGTTAGGGGCAACAAGTGAGCAGTCTGCTTAAATGGAGAAATATGGGCCTCCCTACCCCAATATCCCATCCTGAACCCTTATCCTTCCTGGTAATGATGGCTACCCTCATTTTTTTCTGGGTCCTCTTGGATCTTTGTGTTAATGTTTCATTTCTATTCTGCCTTTGGAGGCTGGGTTCTATCACCCCACCTTCTCCCTTTATGTTCTAAAATCTTCAAAGAGTAACATCTTGATGAACCGAGTCCAGAAAGACTTCTCAAAGACCCTAGTTGGGAAGCCCGCCCCCCTCACCCTCTGGGGTCTCACCAGGGTCCAGGATTTAGGTTGGATCCTGTGCCTCTCTAAGCCAGAGGCAGAATAAGAGAAATCAGACTGTGGATGCAGCCTGGCTGCTGACAGATGGCAGCCTAGGGGCAGCTGGGAGTGGAGTGTGGGGGGAAGATGCCCCAGTCAGAGAGGGTAGGGAAAAGGAAATCCTATTAACCAGATCTCTTTCAATACTACCTCATGTTTTGAGGTAAACAGGTAGAAGATCAGTGAATCCCTGACCCAGAAAAGCTGATCCCTTGTCATGAGAAAGGAGACTCTTTAACTTCCATCCCCAAATCTCTGGAGGAAAATTTCTTAAGTTCTGTCAAAGCAAGTTAGCATATTAGCAATCATGGTTCACTACGGTCGGTGTTTGTTCCATTTGTGACGCGAATGATGGTTATCCACATTAATTATTTCACTGCTAAAGTCCCTTCTAATTTCTGAATGCTGTTATTTCTAAGAAAGATGGATATTAAGTATGCCACGCATCAGCACAGGGTGGCATTACAGCATGCTATTAAGTTCAGATGCTGAGCCTAGGCGAAAAATAACTTTACTGCTTCCAATTGCGATGAATACTTCAGTGCTGTGGCTTGAAATGAGGAATAGAATAGACAGGAATAGTGGGGCAAGAACAGGGGCTGGTCACTGGCTAATCCTGAACTCTCGAAGGAAGACAAGGCTAGCTAGATTGTGGTGTACACTGTGGTGATTTTAGGAAGAGATTCCATATACTTCAACAAGTCTTTTATTAAACACCTACTGTGTGCCAGGCAGTGTGCTGGAAGGTGGGCTACAGAGGCATAAATGATACTATCCCTGCTCCCCAGAAACTTACATCCTGATCAATAGAGGAGGGTAGAACATACACATGAAGATGAGCAAGTCTGAAATGAAGGCAAGGGGAGAGGAAAAGGAAGATGCTAACAAGTAGAACGATAGGGAAAGTACTCCTGTACAAGCTGGTCCTTGATTTTGGCCTTACAGGAGATGGGTTTCTAAGATGGAGAGAAAAAAGAGGAAGAACACTCCAGGTTAGGGCCCATGCAAAGGTATAGAGTCAGGAAAATGTCATGTGCAGACCAGTCTAGTTGGAATATGGAAACTATAAGGGAGAGTGATGTGTAATTACCCTGGAGGGACAGGTTGGAGCAATATCGTGAAGGACTCTGAATAACAGAGGGTTAATATTTTATCCTAGAGGCAATAGAGGCCCATTAAACCCTTCCTTAAGCCAGAAAGGGACCACATCAGACTTGGCCTTTAGGGATATCACTTTGGCAGCCAGCCTCCCTCTCTACAGAGAGGATAGATTTCAGTAGTTCTCTATTACCTTTGGGATAAAATGCAAATCCCTCAGGTTAGCATTTAAAATCCTTCCCAGTCAGGCTCTCATCTCTCTTTCCAGGTCTATTTTGCATTACTCTCTTTCACACACTCTAAGACTCAGTAAAAAACAAATCTCCTTGATGTTCTGAAAATTCAGCATTCCATCTCCCACTTCCTCACCTTTGCCATAGGCTATTCTCCCTGCCTGGAGTACACTTCATCCTCACCACTGCCTCGTAGAACCATTTGCTTCCTTTGAAGGTCAGTTCATTGGTCACCTCTTTGGCGAGTCCTTCTCTATCTCTTGGTTCCCTTCTATCCTTGCTTCCTCTTCAGATCATCATAGAATGAAGGAAGATGCTATCTGTATCCTAAGAAAAATAGAAGTGTCTATAGAATGATTTTACATATATATATTTTATGTGTGTACATACATACATATGTGTATATACATGTATATATATAAAATCATAGTAGCCATCACTAGGATTGGCGGAAAGAAGAGGGAAGAAAGAATAAATGTACACGATAATTTTATTATATATCTTTTTAAAATAGCAAGTTGTATGTAATAGATTTGCAATTTCGTGTGCAATCATCTTTTTTTATTCTACTGTAATAAAAATACTTGTTTTATGTCATAAATTTAAAATTAAATAAATAAATAAAATTTTAATTACCGTAGGATCACAGAGTTACATCTAGAAGTGAACTCAGAGACCATCGAATCCAACCCCTTACTTTACAGATGACAAAACTGAGACTTAGAGAGATGAGATGACTTACCTAAAGTCTCACAGGCAGTAAAGGTCATAGGTAAAATCAGTACCCAGGCCCACCAAGTCCATTCTTAGTGTTCTTTCCACTGAACAATCATGTATATACTTATCCCTTTACATTATATATACATATACACATAAAATATACATATACCTACGTATATAGAGAGATGTGGAGATATATATATATATATATACACACACACATACATACATACATACATACACACACACACACACACACACACACACACACATATCCTTGATAGGATATAGACTCCTTTAGGACAGGGACTGTTTTCCTTTTTGCTTTATATCCCTAGAACCTACCATACTGCTTTGCATATAGTTGGCACTTAATAAATGCATGTTGAATTGGATTTTGTAGCCTTAAGGCTATGGATGTCACGTTCTGCTAAATAAACATGTCTTTCTGTTCAGTGTGCCTGTTACCTATTAAGGATGTCATCATATTGGCTCAAGACCTCCCATCAGAAATGGGATCATATCAAGTCACCTAGTGTCCTCATTTTCCAGGAATTCTGTTTAGAAAGTTTTATAATAGGCAACATTTTAAGTCACTATATCGTTGTGCCTTTGTTTCCTCCTCTGTAAAAGAAGGTTGAATTAGATGCTGTCTAAGGTTCTTTCCAGTTTTAGAACTGGATCCATGATCTTATGATTGGTACCAGCTTCGGTGAGATGCCTATATGTCAAAAAAAAAAAGTGTTGATGATCCAGGATAGGGACAGATCTTGAAATGTCTGAAATCTGACTCCCATTTATATCTTCTTTTCTATCTCCACTTCTCTCATTCCAGCATCCTCCTCATTCTTTCTCTTTTCCTCTTCCCCTGTATCTTCTTCTACAACTCTCCTTCTACCATTCTACATCTTTCCATTTTCTCCCCCACTCTTTTCATACCTTTCCTCCACTTCTTTCACTCCTCTCTGTCCTTCCCCCTCCCTCCCCTTTTACTTTCTCTTTCAGAGAATTTGAAATTTTCTCTATTAAGGACAGTAGTCTCTAATAGTCAGAGGAGTCATTTTCTGTGGGTCAATAACAATGTAGATTCCACTTGTATTCTTCAGAGTAGCAAAAGCTCTTTTCTGTACATTTTACCAGGGAACGCTAGTCACTTTGCCACTGACTTCAACTTTGCTAATATGGAGATTCTCTCTCAATCTCTCTCTCTCTCTCTCTCTCTCTCTCTCTCTCTCTCTCTCTCTCTCTCTCTCTCTCTCTCTCTCTTCTTTCCTCTCCTCTCCTCTCCTCTCTTACTGTGTCTGTGTTTCTGTTTGTCTCTGTCTCTGAGTCATTTGGTCCCAATCTATCCAGTCTTTCTCATCCTGTGCAACAGTTTTCTATGTCCTCCCATAAATTCTTCACAGGGGATATCACCCATTGGGAGCCTTCATTTCAATCTCCTGACATTCACTGCATACCAATAGAGAACTCAGTCTATCCACCAGCAGTCCTTCCCTATTGCTATATGTAGTCTATCTCATTTTTAGATCATACATCCTTCTGATGATATCCTTTAGTCCACCTCTACTAAACCACAGTACATGGAGAATATGATGCAGCCTGCTTGCAATCACCATGAACATCTTCATTTCCCTTTGGTTAACTCTCAATCTTCATTCTTGAGAATACTGGTATTTCATGACTTATAGCTATGTAGAATCACCAGAAGAATATTGGTGTTTGTAAAACTGGGCTTTTTAACAAGGGGAGCTTAAGGTCATGAGAAGCACTGCATGGTTTCCCAAATGCAATCCCAGTTCAATTCTGGGCCTGGCCAGTAGATATTTTTTTATCTACTAGATGGTTAAATTAAACTCAGGTAATTTTGGACCTCATTTAGGAAACTTTAAAATGTTTCAAAGCTTGGTGAAATGAACACAATACTATCTGCAGCCAGTAACTTCTAGAGGACCCTACCATCTATAGAAAAATTCCTTTTTAACTTGGGATCTGTGCTAAATATTCTCCATGAGAGTGGCAAGCACTATGGTGAACATAAATGTCCCTGTTTTATGATTTATTTAAAAGAATATGAGAAAGTCATTGAACAGTTATCTCTGTTATTATATATTTCAAGAATTATGATCTTAAGTGTGAGATATACTTTGTTAGGGGGAAACATTTTAAGGGAGTATTATACTCTACCAAATCAAATACTATTTATAGTCAACAAATAATCAGTAAATTGCAAGGCTATGAATTTATGCTCTGTAACAGAATAGTATTTTGCAAAATTTACCTGTTCCTTCCCACCCTTTCATCAAGGATGCTCTTTTGTAGCTACTCTTGTAAAGATTCTGTAGAGATAAGAAAGCATATATGTAGATTGGTCATTACTTACGAATATTTTATCAATTGCCTTTTTCTGGTAACAATAAGATCTGGGTTTTTTTTTTCAATGTTTGATATCTTCCCTTCTTAGGTAATTTGATAATCAGTTCCTTAACCCTCCTCCCAACACTTAAATAAACACACACACACACACACACACACACACACACACACACACACACACACACCTGTATTTCCTCCAGTACAGATCTCATCTGTGTATACTTGGTCCAGTCTAGCTTCTTTTTCCATTTTGATTTTCTTTAGGTGTCCTTTCTACTTCTTAGGCAATGCATCAAAGGTGATGATATTGAGTCTAAATGCAGTGGTTCCACTGTCATTGATAAGAAAAAAGAGTTTGACGTAAAAATCTTGACAGATCTCCATATTTTGTCTGTTCTTTCAATTTCATCTTTAAATGAATTCAGTCTAAACTGACTTAATCATGTCTCGGACTGAATTTTTTGTGAACCTGTTTTTTTCCACCACTATTTCATACCATTTTGAGGTGATATCATCCATAATCTTCTACCATTGGTAGTGTTTTAGAAATAGATTTTTATTCTGAATCTGTTTTGCCCTTGGCTTCTATAACTCTCTCCCTGGCAAAGATATCAAGTATTTGCTAACTGAAGCAGATTCAGGGCTCTTTTGGTCTTCACATTATAGCAGTTGATCAATTAAACTCCCTTAGGAAATGACAATAGAGTATGTCAATGTCTGGTCTTTTATCTACCTCTCAATTTTTCAGCACAACAGCTCATTTAAATACACTTATACCTACTTAAGTAGGTCAGATTAGAGTGAGCTCAATTGCATACCTTATCTTCTCTTTTTCATTATTTCTTATAATTTGATATTAATTTTGATCTCTGAATTTATTCTGACAGATGAGAAATAATGTGTAGAGGCCATTTCTGAATCAGCTGACTGCATAGACAGAATATCAACTTGTTAAAGCAATTCCATTTTCTGTAATGTTATTCAAGGCTTTCAATGCTCAATTCCTTTTGAGTCTCATCTTAAAGAAAGTAGTCATGCAATATAGGCATAAGTCTTTTTACAGTTCACAAGGCTTTGGCCTCTTTTATCTCTTTCACCTGAAACATGTCTTCTAGAATAATCTTCACCATCCTCCTCCATGACCACCTTTTGCATTGATGTCACTGAGTACTAAAGTATAACATTCATTCATTTAAAGGAGGTAATTAAATAATTCAGAGAATTTCTCTACCTCTTCCTCTTCTACAACTGATATTGTCGATTAGCCAAAATTATTTTTATGGTGGTCTTTTTTGTAAATGTTTAAATGAGCAGGTTTAAGATAATCAAGTATATCATAAAATGATGCTTTTAATTGCCTTTGCCAAAAATAAAGTTAACTCCTTTATGACCTTCCAAAGAAAACCTGTAAGTCATTCTTCCCTTTAGTTGCAGCTCACATTTGTCTTCTGGTTTCATTTATAATGAGAATATTAAGATCAATATCATTGTTTCTCCAATATCATATCTGATCACTGATCACTGGATGAGAATCTCAAATTTAGGTAGCTTACAGTTTAATTAATATTTGCAGAGCAGTCTATAAACAAATTCTTACCATCCTCTGCTTTTAAACCACCCTATCACCACTGTAGAAACTGAAGAGGCCTTCAAAACTAACAGCCATTTTGTATTTTTCTTTGTTTCATGGGTTTCCATGGCCAAATAATTCATCACCAACTGGCCAGTCTACCGGCAATGAAGCTCTCTGTACTTAACCTGACTGCCCTTAAGACAGCAGATCTACTTTTATATTGGAGTCCTCCCAGTATGTCAGGACCTGCCAGAGCTTGCGTTCCCCTGCCACCGACTTCAAAAATTCAGGATCACCTTCATGTATCCCATGAAGAGGCATCAAAGAAAGACTTGTGGGGGATTTATATCTAACCTTGTTCCTGAGATAAGAGGTTAGTGTGCTTGCAATGGGACTAATTCATTGCTAACAGAGCAGCCGACCCCTAGTCCTAAAAGATGTTGGCCACAATAGATTCCATCAGAAGGAGAGAGGTCCAGTTCCCTGTTCTGTGAGATGCATTGTGGAAAATAAGTCCCCTTACTAATCTCTTCTGCTTCCCCATTCAGCTCTTTTATGTTGCTCAGAATTGTCTGGAATAATAATTTCTTTTATTAGTTCTCATACTTGATGAAAATTTAAATTGTCAACAGGATGTGACCTTTCTAGATTCTCTCTTCTCTGTGTGTATCTCTCCTCTCTTTCTGTCTCTCTCTGTGTCTCTGTCTCAACTTCCATCATGACAGGTGATGGAATAGGTCTCCCATTAAAATTAACTGCCACTCGTTACCATTATGACCTTGGAAAAGTCATTTCTTTCTCTGAGCCTCCATTTTCTCATCTGTGGAATAATTGGAGTTAGACTTGATGAGGCCAACTTCTAGCCGTAAATCAGTGATTCTGATCTTGGGAAAGAGAGAACTGAACTTGGACCCAGAAAGGTCTGGGCTGAAATTCTACCTCAGATACTTCCTAGCTGTGTGACCCTGGGCAAGTCACTTAATATCTCTGAGCCTTAATTTCTTCCTCTGTCAAGTGGGGATGAGGATAGCACCTATTTATGAGTATAAGGATTAAATAAGATAATGCCTATAAAGTGTTATGCAAACCCTGAAAGCACTACATAAAGGTCAGCTATTCCATAGCAGAAGGGAAACTTCCTGAGGACAGCAACTGTCTTGCTTTTGTCTCTATATCCTCGGTGCTTAGAGCAATACCTGGAATGTAGTAGGCACTCAATAAATGCTTACTGACTAAATGATGATGATACCACAGGAGTTCTGGCTTCTAATCTTGCTTTGGCCAATTTTGTCTGAATTTTATCAAAGCAATTATAGTAAAGAACCTTGAATTTGTAAAAGACCTGGATTGAAATACTGGCTCTGCTACTTACTAACTTCATGATCTTGGGCAAGTCATTTCAGTTCTTAACATCTCAATTTCCTCACCTGCAAAACAAGAGAATCACATCTGTAAGATTCCTTCCACCTTGAAATTTTCTAGGCAATCTCCTTTCCTCATATTTCAAAAATCCTTCCCAGTCAGTTATTAATTCCAGATAGTGAAAAGATCTCTATCTTGTAAGTCAGATTATCTTGACTCAAATCCCATCTTTGACTCTTATAATCTGCACAATTCTGGGTGAATCATTTAAGTTCTTGGGTGCCAGCTCTTCATCTGTAAAATGAAAGTGTTGGCCCTCCACATGGCCAACTAAGGCCGTTCCAGCTTTGAGTAGGTTGATTCGTTGTGTGCCATAGACAGAGTCAGACTGTCCCGGGGGCAGTCAGGTATTTACTTTTAAAGCACTCTGAGAAATGTAAATTCTATGGTATTCTGGTTCTTGTTTGGGTGGGAGAGGAAAGGAAGGAATAGGACCACACTCCCAAAGCCACATGCGTTCCCATATGTTCCAAAGAACCAATTCTGAAAGCTCTACTCTTAGCCTGAAAGCACAGTGACTGGCCTGGTCTGCTGGACAGAGGTCATAGGACTCAGTACCTCCAGTTCCCAGTACTATACCAATATTATATCTTCCAGTTACTGGAACAAAGGAAAGCAGCTCCCTAAAGAACAGAAGCAGCGTCCAGATGCTGAGCATTCTGTCTCTTCCATGTCTCTAGGAAACAAAGGCAGCCAAAATGAGATGGGGAAGGGACTGGAAGGTTAACGGGGATATGTTGAACCACAGATCTGTTTGGACATGGGTCTGTCACAGCATCATTCAGACAGCAGAGGGGGCTCTAAGGAGCTGTTGTTACCTCTGAACATTGAGTTGAATCACTGAAAAATAATCAGCTCAATACCCCTCTAGTTTTTGAGAATTGTTTCATGGGGATACCCCCAAACAAATATACACGCAGGCGCACACACAGCTCCCTATTTAGGATGTATGATTCTTTCCACATTACAACAGTTGTTGAAGCTATGTTATTATTGCAGAAAATTCATATTCAAATAAACTCTCCAGCTCACCAAAGAGAAAGAGGTTGTTCTTGGTGTGGTTGTACCAAGACTCTCCCAGTTAGTCCTTTCCTGCCATCTTTCATGATAGAAAAGGAACAGAAAGAGGAGCATTGTTTGGCTGATTGATAGCAGAGAGACTGTAGATGACAGGACTTAATGAATTAAGCAGACTTTTTTAACCTAGCTGGGTGATGTTCTCAGTCACATAGCCTGTGTATGTCAGAAGTGAGAATTGAAATCAGATCTTCCCGGTTTTGAGGCCAGCTCTATCCACTACAGCCCTATTGGCCATGTATAAAACCTAAATTAACTATAAAACCTAGTGCTTTCCCTAGCATCATTGTTCTATGGACACATAGTTCTGACCTTCTCCCTCAAATGCCTATGGGACAAGTGGTAAAATCATCAGCATCCTCTGTCATCACACACCCAGGAATGAACATTTAGAATTCAGAATTGCCCTGTAGTAGAAGTCAATCTTCTTAAGAGAAAGGACTGTTCATTTTTTGTCTTATATTCTCAGTATCTAGCATTGTGCGTGAACCTCAGCAGGCATTTAATAAATGTTCATCAAATGTAATTGAAATCCTTGATACCCTCATATATGACATGCATTTGGGTTTAGATGTCCCCTCCCTCTACCCATCCCAGCTCATCCTGAAAAGATGTTCCAACTTGAGACTGTTATCATGCATTAATCAAACTTTAATTAATTATTAAAATAGTATTTATTGAGGTTCAGCAACTCAGAAATAAGATACATTTTCATAGCAATTGTTGAACTTTGGTAATTCCATTCTTAATAATCAATTGCAATCTGTTTGACTTGCAATAACTTTTCTTATTAAATCTAAATCAAGCCTTTATTTGAGTCACTTAATTATAAGCGAGACTAATTTGCTTTCCCAGAGGGCACTGGGGACTCTGAGTCCACAGTGGGACTAGTGAATCCCACATCTGAGGACATAGAGGGGGCACTTCTTAATAAATATGAAAGGTGATGGGGATTCATGGAGAGCACCATTTAAAGAAATATTCCCCCAAGCTCCCATCTGCATACAAGTTAACTGAGGCTTTAAGGGCTGATTCTCATCTTATTAGGAAAGTCTAAGTACCATGGAGAGTTACTGCAGTAATGTTGAGCCAGCTGGGAGGAAAGGCAGTGCAGTACCTTTACTAGGCTTGTTGTATAGACAAAAGGAGGGTGGTCTAGCAAAATAAAAAATAAAAAAATAATAAAAAATAAGAGTGCCAATGGGTGAGGGTATATCATTGGTTTTTCACTTCTCTGGTGTGGCAGAGGGGAGGGAAAGGAGGTGGCCAAGATCACAGTGATCCAAACAAAAACTCCAGGGACTGCATCAGACAGGGCATATAACTGGGGCTGCATCCTTGTCAAGCCATAGCCTCAGTGTCATAAGGTGAGCCCAGAGAGAGCAGAACTCTCCCATTGAGTGGAGAGGGCAAAATCTTCCTTGAGATTGAGTTTTCATTTTGAATTCAGGCCATGAAAATGGAGCCTCACTGTCCTTCTGACTTTGGGGGATTTAGGCAAGAGGTGGCTGTTCGGTTTCATTTTTCTCACTGGAAGTCTTCAAGCAGGGACTGAATGAACACTTGTTGGGTATTTTCTAATAGAGATTCCTTTCAGGTGTGAGTTTAACTAGATGGCCCTCAAGGTCCCTTCTGACTGTCAAATTCAGTGATTCTGAATGAATGAATGAGTGAAAAAAGCATTTATTAAACATTTACTATGTGCAAAGCAATGTATTAAGTGCTGGAAATACAGAGAGAAAACTAAAAGTTTCTTTCTTAAAGGAGCTCACATTCTAATAGGACAGACAACACATTTAAAAGATTTCATGTTCATAGTCCTTTGAGTGTAGTGACAAAGCATCATCTCTAGTGTCCTTTCTGCTAATAAAAGTGCATCTGTTTCTGAGATTCAACCATTTGGCAATCCAAAGGACTTTCATAGAGACAACTTCCTTTTCTTAATCTTTAGTAGCTGTGCCTGCAACACCTGCAGAAGCAGTTGTCAGGCCACACCTCCATGGGGGTTGCATCTCAGGATGCTAGTTTTGGGTGCTAGGATGGAAGCAAGACTGGCGGTCCAAAGGGTGCTGCCTATCCCAGGATTTTCTGACTTACTTGCCTATCAATGGCAGTTTGTCAGCAGTTGGTGTTGGCAAGGAAGGTAATCCCCTTTCTCTACAGTGTTAGTATCTTTCAATAATATCTGTAGGGAACATGTGGAAATAGAACAAGTAATCTGGAGGGTCAGTAATATTCCCAATACTTTTGGGAATCAGGGTCCTTGACTACTTCATTAGAATTTGAGAGGAAGTAGTAGTAGTGGTAGTTTCACTTACCTGGCACATGTCACCTCCTCTATTTCCCTCATGGCTCCTTGGTGGTTAAGCTAGGCTGGATTATCTGGCCAATGAGTGGCAGTTGGTCAGCAGTTAGGCATGGCTGGTCCCTTCACCAGAGAAGTTGCTTCCTCATATAATTGATGCAATGATGTGATCTTGGGGGTAGAGCAGGAGAGGGGGCATGCTATTCCTAGAACCTTGGGGTTCAGGTTCCTAAATAATTATATTAATCATGTCTAAGAGGAAAGCATGGCAGTGCTTTGACACCTGCTACCAGCTGCTTCTTGTCTCGTCTGATAGTATTTTTATTCCTCAGCCTGTGACAAGGCTGTAGTCTTTAGCCTAATCAACACTCAACTTTTTTCCCTCAATACCTAGCTTTCCTCTCCCCTTTGCGATCCTCTCACCATGCTTTCTCCATCTACATTCACAAAATCGTTGAACCTCAGAGGTATAAAGGACCTGAGAAGTCATCTTGTCTAATACACAGGCAGTACTCCATTCCACAAAAACTCCATCTAAAGGTCATCCAGTCTCCTCTTGAATATCATCAGGGGACTGGAGGGGGTGGAAAACTCTGATTGTTAGAAAGCTCTTCCTTATAATGAAATGAGTTCTCTCTCTAACTTTCTTCCACCAATGTTCTTACTTTTTTGCACCTTAGCCAAGCAGAATAAACCTTAATTCTCTTAGGCATAAATACCAATCATTTTATTCTTCCTTGACTGATTCTATCATAGTCCCCACAGTTATTGTCCAAAACTCCTCACAGTCAGCAGCAGCAGCAGCATCATTTGAAATAGTAGTGGAAGAAATCATAATCACATGGGACCCATCCATCCTATATTCACTAGGGATGATTGAAGCAAAGCTACAAAAGATAAGTTTGCATCCTAATACTTTCATTAAACTACAAAAGGCATTTATTTTACCCACTTATGCAATAATCTGCTTAACATTAAAAATAAAAGAATAATATAGGACAGCAATTTGTCCCAGGACTCCTCTTATATAAATTCCATTGAACAATATAAGAAGAATGTGATATCAGCACCAATAACAGAAAACTGCCATTGTTCTTTAAGGTTTTGCAGATCATTGTGTGTGTGTGTATGTGTATAAATACATATTTAACCTAATTTTCAATCAATTAATAAACAAAGCACATATTATATGCCTGACACTGTGCTAGGCTCTAGGAATACAGAAGGGACAAAAGAGAGTCACTGCCCTCAAGGAGCTTATAATCTAACTGGAAAATTAATACATTCAAACCAATATGTATATATGATAAATAAGAAATTGTTATTGTGTTTGTCCTTCATTCTTGAAGAGGACCATGACATTAAGATGATGACATGACTTGCAATTGACTTTGATTTGAATGAGGGAGGACTGCTCAAGGTCACCAGCCTTACTTTCTCCCCCAGAGCCACCTGGGTCCAGTGGTCTGATATTCATCAGGATGACTAGAGATGGGCCAGGACACAATGGGAGACCCTGGCCATTTTAGACTAAGATCTTATCACATTCTCACTTTGAGTGAGATACACTCATTTAATGAATTGCCCTCTTTAAGTAGCTACTCAAGGGATGGCCCCTTTTAATAAAAAAAAAAAAGTCAAACTGGGAGGGGAAGACCTCAAGGTTCCTGGGTAAAAGAGAAAGTGGCACAGTGATAGAGCACTGGCCTTGGGATCAGGAAGGTTCATCTTCATAAGAGTTCAAATGCAGCCTTAAAAACTTACTATCTGTGTGACCTTCAGCAAGTCATTTAACCCTGTTTATCTCAGCTCTTCATCTGTAAAATGAACCAGAGAAGGAAATGGCAACCACTCTTGTATCTGCCAAGAATATCCCAAAACCAATGGGATACCACTGAACAACACCACTGAACAACAAATTCTGAATAGGAAATAATTAACAGAAAGAAGGTATTAGAATTTAAGAAGCCTTGGGGAAGGCTTCCAGTAAAAGATGGCATTTTAGTTAGTATGTGAAGGAAGCCATGGAGGTCAGTAGGCTGAGCAGAGAGGGAAGAATACTCTAAACATGGGGGAAAGCCAGAGAAAATGCCTTCAGCTGAGAGATGGAATGTCTTGTTCATGGAATAGTCAGCAAGCCAGTGAACTGGATCAAAGAATATGTGTTGGGGAGTAAGGGGTAAGAAGACTGGCAAAGTAGGAGGAAGCTGGATTATGAAGTGTTTTGAGTGCCAAACAAAGAATTTGGTACTTTTCCTTCCTTGTTTCCCATTATTCCTCATATACCCTACTATGTAGTCAAACTGGACTGATAGCCATGTGCTGAGTTTAATATTCTACCTCTTGCCTCAATCTATTTGTACATTCCCAGAATGCATTCCCTCTCCACCTCACCCTTTAAAAATCTTTCTCTTCCTATGAGGCTCTTAACTCAGGGACCATTACTTCCATGATACTTTCCTTGGTCACCTGAAAAAAAATCACCTCAAACTATTCTAAAGTACTTCTGATTTCTCTCATGCCCCCCACCTTGTAATATACTGATCTCTGTGTCTGGTCTATCACATCCACCAAAAGTACAATAGAATATAAGCTTCTTGAGGACATGAACCCTTTCATTTTTTCTTTGTATCTCCATGTCTCATACATAGTTTAAACTTAATTGACTGGAATTGAGTTAACAACCTTTCAATTATCTGAAGACAACAATATGTCCCCTTTAACCGTTCTCTTCTCTAGACTAAATAGTTTCTTTAACCAATTCTCCCATTTCATGGTTTCCTGTCTGTGGTAACCCTCCATCCTAGGTGCCAGTGGTATTTTGAAATGCTTTCAAGGGAGCACTTGGGACCCTGCTATAAATCTGTACACCTTCTACAATGACCACTCTCTTTTTGTAACCTTAATAACAAAATCCATTCCCAATTCAGCCACAGGGTTGCTGAGGTAACTCACATCTCTTGTATTCCATTTTCTTATCTATACAACTGGGAAATGTATTCTCTCTATTCCTCTCTTGCCCAAGGTTATTACAGGGAATCATAGACCTTCGAGAGACTTAATGGGGTCATTTAGTCCAACCTCCTACCTCGACTGTGTCTATACTCTCTAAGGCAAATGTGCTCTGTGGTCTGTTTTTAAAGATTTCGTATCTGACCTGGAGTGAAAGCCCTACAATGTCTAATAGAAGTCCCTGGTTCAGAAGTTAGAAAATAGATCTTCCCATCATTAAATATCTTCTTTGCGAGTGCCTCTCCCATTTTCTCCCTGGCTGTTTACAAGGCTTTATTACTGCTATAGTAGACAAAATGACAATGTGAAGTCAGAAGAGCCATCAAAAGTGTGAAATAAGTAACATTGGAATAATGTTGTCATAATAGCCAAGGATATTTGGCAAGAAAATGATTCCTACTTGGAATTTCTCTTTATTTTTCTTTTGGAAAGTTGAGAGCACTTCCATAATTGAGCTGTGAAAGTCTTATTTTCTTCTTCAAGGGGAGGTCTGAAGGGGAGGACTGGAAATAAAGAGCCCTTCCTTTCAGATCATGAACTCAAATGCAACCTAGAACCCTTACTTACTCTGATGTTCCACTAGCTCAGGGGATCCATGATCTCACCTACATAAGTATTCATTCTAATAGTACATCTGTTTTTTGTGTGTTCCCATAAATCCTGCACAGATTTAAAAAAACATGCTAGGGGTTTTCCTTATCTCTCTTGACACTATGTGAACACCCTCATTTTCACTATATGATCAGCCTAACTTCCTTTTCTGATCATATATCTCTTTGATGAATCCTTTTAGATGACTTGCAAGAAATTTTTCACCGACAATATATTGCATCCATTCTATACCCACTGTAGATCTCTTCCTTGCCTTTTGGGTGACTGGCAATTTTGAGTCCTTGGAAAATGTGTTATTCCACAGTTTATAGCCATATTGTGTCACTGAGAGAATATTGGTGATAGAAAGTTGGGGTTTTGTTTCAGGAAGATGCTTGGGGTTGTTGAAAGCACATTGCAATTTCCCAAATGCAATTCAGTCTGCTCTCTTCCTCCTTTTCAATTTTGGCCCCATCTTATTATCTATCTATAGTGTCTACCCAATATATATTTACTGATGGAGGGGCAGCTAGGTGGTACAGTGGATAGAGCACCAGTGCAGGAGTCAGGAGGATCTGAGTTCAAATCTCACCTCAGACATCTGACACTCACTAGCTGTGTGATCTTGGGCAAGTCACTTAACCCCAATTGCCTCATCCTGGGTCATCTCCAGTCATCCTGATGAATATCTGGTCACTGGATTCAGATGGCTCTGGAGGAGAAGTGAGGCTAGTGACCTGCACAGCCCTCCCTCACTCAAAAAACAAAGTCAAGTGCAAGTCATGTCATCAGTTTGCTGATGGTATAGTCTTCTTCGGCAACGAAGGATGATCACACATTTACTGATGGACCAGCTGTATAGGCTGTCCATCCAATTGCAAATCATAGTCTAGACAACAGGTATTCTTCACCTACTTGGTTTTTCCTGTGTGTTTAGTTAAGCTGAATTCTTTTGAGTACTATAATTATAGATATCATTATAGAGACTCTACAGTGTGCAGGAGCACAATGTTATTTATAAACAGGAACATCTAGGAAGGCAGTTTGGTGGTGCTGTGGGTAGAGCACGGATCTGTAGTCAGGAAGACCTGAGTGCAAATCTGGCCTCAGGCACTAGCCATGTGACCCTGAACAAGTCACAACTTCTGGTTGCCTCATGTTCCTTATTGGCTAATACCTTCCTCCCAGGGTTGTTGTGAGGATCAATAGGGTAATGTTTATAAAGCTCTTACCATAGTGCCTGGCACATAGTAGGCACTATATAAATGTTAGTTTTCATTATTATCTATTTGTCTTTCAGTTGTTTTAGTTGTGTCCAACTCTCCATGTCCCCATTTGCGGTTTTCTTGGCAAAGATGCTTGAAAGGTTTGCTATTTCTTTCTCCAGTCCAATTTATAGATAAGATAGATATAGATATCTATAGATTTATAGATAACTGAGGCAAATAAGGTTCAGTGATTTGCCCAGAGTCACACAGCTAGGAAGTGTTTGCAGCCGGATTTGAACTCATGAAGATGAGTCTCCCTGACTTCAGTCCTGGGATATTATCTACTGTGCCACCTAGCTGTCCATGATTATCTATAAAGAGTAATTTTTGCATCTTCACTCTTCTATTTAATGTCCATAACAAACATCTTTGGTGATCAGAATATGAGACTAAAAACCAGATTGAGTTACTAATTTCAGGATCCAGGTTCTCAATCTTATTCTCTATTATGGTCTGATCTGATGACCTAAAGAAATACCTGTAAACTCTCATCTTAGTATCTTACAGCTCTGACAAGGGATTTTGATTTCTTGTCCTTTCTCTCCAGCAGCTTCCAGCACAGCTCTGTAGAGTTATCCCACTCAGGTTTGTCATTTCCCAAAATGAACTCCTACTTTTCCCTGCCAAACCAACTTACTTCTATGCCTAGCATCACCACCCTATCTCTATCAGATATAACTATTGTCTCAATCAAATAGACATGAAAACTTTGATTTTTAAAAATTTTTTCAGCATTCCCTATCTGTCACCAGGCCCTGTTAATTCTTCCTTCAAAGTATCTTATATCTATCTCTTATTCTCCATTTGTGTGGCTGACACCCTACTCCAAACTATCATTTTATGCCTAGATTACTAACTCCTGCTTTCCCTATTTTAGTGATTCTTTTGACAGATTTATCTTCCTGAAAAGAGGTCACTTTTATCATGTCACCTCTCTGATCAAGACCCTTGCAATAGCTTCCAACTGGCTGTTGAACCAAGTCTTCCCACCCGAGGTTCAAAACCCTCCCATAACTTAGCTTAATTTAACTTAGTCCATCTCATTCCCCGCTGCTCCCCAATACCAACCTAGACACTCCATTCTACCCTGCACATACAATGGTTACTCCTACGTTAGTACTTCTGTTCATGTGTGCTTTACTTCCTGGAATTCTGTTTGGAATCCTCTTGGGTCCACCTTTCCAACTTCCCAGTGAATATTTTCACCTAAATGTCTTTTCATAGATTATACAACACATCTGAAAACATGCTTATCATTTTAGCCTTCACAATTTGATATTCCATTTGACTTCCCTATTTCTGCCAGCGGCAGCACCATTTCCCATGAAATGATGTAGTAATTCCTTCATGTTCATTCAGCTACCAAGTCCCATTAATTCTACCCCCAACAAGATCTTTTATGTATGTCACCTCATTTCCATTCCAACTGCCACCATCTTAGTATCTTCCCTCACTGAAACGCACATGGACAACTTCCACACTGATATCCCTGGCTCCACTCTCACCCTTGTCCTATTCCTCCTTTATAGCACTCTCAGATTAATCTTCCTTATGTACAGATGTGGTCATATCACTCCTCTGCTCAAAATCCTGCAGTGATCCCACATTTTTATAGAATAAAATACCTCATTACTTAGCTTGGTTTCAAGGTTCTATATAACCTTGAAACTCCTTAATTTTCCAGATGTCACACCATTTCTCATGATGCTATATGCAAACTGTACTGCTTGTACAGCACTTTCTTCCCCTTCTTCATTTGTTTGGGTTATTTTATTTTTCTAGAATAACACCTCCCCATCTCTATCCTTTGAAATTTTACCCACCCTTTAAATCCTAATTCAGATGCCACCTCCTCCATGAAGTGTTTCCTAATTCGTCTAGTTGGAAGTGACCCTTCTTTCCTCACTTCTCACATTGCACAATTATTCTCCTATCACAGCCTACTCTTCCCAATAGTTATTGTTTGGTTGTAGCATATGTGTATATGGGCCACATCTCTTTACTTAGATTGCAAATTTCATGAGGGAAGGGATTATTTTCTCATTTATATCTCTCCCCAACTCCTAACATGATACTTTACATTAAGGCATTTAATATATGGCTGTTGAAAATCTTAAAATGAATGAATGAAAAATAGTTTTCTTCCTTGATAACAAAATAGCCTCTCCCCTTAGTATGCTTCCACACCATCTCAACTACTGTCATCATTTCTGGCGACCTTGGGGTGCCATTTGCTTGGTTATAGATCCCATTCCAGATCAGATATATTGACATTAAGTACCATATCCTATTTCACTCATTCTCAGTTTGACCAAGCTATCCAGTACTAAAGTTGGACTTTAGCAATATTCATTTCAGTGTTGAATATCATAAGGTAACTGAATAAGGTTAGCATGAGAGGGAACTGGGGTGATGAAAATGTAGGGTTTTTAGAAAAAAGAAGCAATAAATTGATGACTCAATCCAAGTTGGAGGGACTAAAGGAGGTAGAAAAGAATGGAATGTTCCTGAAATCTGCAATTCGAAACTAGAACTCTTAGGTTATAACCGTTAAGAACCAACTAGATGTTCAAATAAGACAAGCTGTACTTATTGAAGAAGTTTTGTGACTGTAAAGTAGCAATATGGGGAGATAGCATTGGCACAGAGAGGAAACTACTCCAGATTCTATTCCTAGTTCTGTCACCAAACCAGAGAGTGACCTTGGCAAGGTATTTAATTAACTTTTTGGAGCCATATCTTTAAAATGAGGAATTTGGACTAGATAATCTCTATCATCCTTTCCAATTTTACCTAGCCTTGTATTTGAATAGGTCATCATATGCTATGGAGGTATAATATCAGAGAACAGTTAAAAGAAAGAAAGGCCTTCACCCTAAGAACAGTTTGAGGAGGAAAACCTTCAGTAGGGAAGAAAGCATTGGAAAGTCATCAAAGGAAGAACTCCAAGGAGATTTCTATTGGAAGCTGCCCTGACCCATTCTGTCATAACTTTGGAAACAATCCATTTTCCAGAAAGCAATCAAAACCAATTACAAGACTTTCAGGGTTGATAGAGATGTTCAAACCAAGAATAAATTCCTGAAGTAGATGTTTACATGATGAACCACCAAAGCCCAGATGTCAAAAGTGACTTCAGATTTCCCTCTGGGGTAAAGCTGAAAGAATATTTTGAGAACCTGGTTTGACTCATATCTCTGCTCCTTACTGGTCATAGGATTTTGGGCATGGCACCTCACCACTTTGGCTTTCACTTTCCTCATCTGTAAAAAGAAAAGGTTGAAATAGATGGCCCCTAAGGTCTTTTTCAACTCTGAATTGATTTTTGCAAACTTGTATGTATAAGGAAGTAAAGTGCTAGCTGTGTCTGTGAGAACACAATCAGGAAAAACAGCTCATAATTATACAGTATTTTAAAGTGTACGAAGTCTACTCCTTATGAAATAGTGTGTACTATTATTCACATTTTACAGATAAGGAAGATGATCCTAGAGAAATAAAGGGTCAGAGCCAATAAGTATTCTAATTTGGGTCCCCAATATTCTTTGTTTGAGTAGTAACACTTCATATCTATTCATATCTTTTTGGTTTTCATCATACATGCAGTGACCACTATAATTCATAGAAGAATCTTGTGAAGTAGGTAGCACAAGTATTACCACCTCCATATTACAAATGAAGAAACTGAGGCTGAAAATGAGTAAACTATGCCCAAGTAAGTGGCAAGGTTCAAATTCCTTTCTCTCTGCCTCTTCCTCTCTCTTTCTCTTTCACCTCCTTTTTGTGTGTTGCTGCTTCCCCTCCATGAGGTCGGGAACAGTCTTTCGTCTTGCTTGTATTCATATCCCCAAAGCTTAACACAGTTCTAGTATGCATTTAATAAATAACTGTTTCCTTCCTTCCTTCCTCTTCTCCTCCCTGCCTCCTTTTCTTTCCTTTCTCCTTCACCAGAGTACAGATGTGCTGCACCCAGAAAAAGAGGATTCCATGTTGCTTGTCCCATCTTTCCTGTTTGAGCAGAAAAGCTGAGTTTTCCATCATTACCTCAAGGTAGTTATTGCATGAATGTGAAAGCTCAGATCCCATCAGTCTGGCCCAGATAGGCACAAGTGGAAGATGTGAAATAATGCATCTTGCACACAAATAGCTTCTTTCTATAATTTTTATTAGTTGGTACTCAATACCCAGGGATTTGATTTATTCTGCAAAAAGTTATGTGTGCCTGCATGTACAACTATGAATTTCATATGTGTAAGCACGTGACTATCTGTGGCATATAGAGAGGATTACAAATATAAACTTGGAAGGAACCTGACAGGTCATCTACTCCAAGTCTCTCATTTTTCAGATGAGGAAACTGAGGCCCAGAAAAGTTAAGGGGTTTAAACCAAGATGACACAGGTAGCAACAGAGGCAAAAACCAGGTTGTCTGACTCCAGAATCCATGTTCCTTTTTTCTGTTCTATGGTTCCCCTCTCTGTCTACATGTGTGTGTATGTCTGTCTTTGTACTCATTTGTGAGTATACGTTCACTTCCATGTACACTATGTGTGTATATATGTATGTTTGTGTAGAAGCGTGTGTGTGACCTAATCAAATGTAGAGCTTTTCATAAAGATTGATATGGAAACTCACTTTTAATGAAGTATGCCTCTGTTCTTTCCCTCCCTTTGGAGGCAGGGAGCCAACCAAAGCATCACTCACTCAACTGCTTGTAGCTGACCTTGGTACTGGCTTCCCAATGAGAAGCACTGATCTGTATTCTCAAAGGGAACAGGGTATAAGTGTGAAGGTGAGTCAGAGGGAGAAAGGGCCTCCATGTGGCCAGCAAGAGCTGACAGTTTTTCTTCTCTGGCCTCCCAAAGCCTGTGGGTTCAGTATTGTTGGAAAAGTCAAGGGCAGATGACCTAGAGGTCCTGTCTCCTGGATGCTCATCAGTGTTATCCATTAGAGAACTCTGGGACTCAATATTGCAATAACTAGTCTTCCTACAGATAAAAAGCACAGTCCCTGCCTTCAGGTCTGCATCTATTTTGCTCTTCCCATTGAGCCACATGGTCTCCCCACACAATGCCTCCCAGAGTTTGTTCTTCACTCTAAGATGTCTCAGTTTCGTCATAGGGATGAAGAGTAAAGATGACAATTGTCCTCCAGTTCTTCAGACAGGAACAAAGACACTGCTGGTGTGACCCTGTTAGCAGGAACAGAGGGAGAGCTGGGCTTTGTTCTCCTCAATAAAGGCTTTCCTCCAGTGTTGGCAAGCCTGGCATGAGATGGCTCCAATCCAGTCTCACTTTCATTAGGAAATAACATGCCCCTGTGGTCAGGGCCCTAGCTCCCTGTCCCTGCTGCCTGGGTGCAATATTTTAAGTGATCAAAGAAACATTGTAAAATGGAAAGGTTGCTAGGGCAGAGGGGAGCCCTGTGGGGTCTTAGGTTTGAGGGAGGGGGACAGGAGGTAGGGGAACTGAAGACCTTTCTGCAGTGAAAGTGTTTTCTAAATGGAAGCCTAGCTATATTTTGTTTTGAGAAGGGAAGGATCAGCTGAAGTTTTACGGGGCACCGTTGTCTGCAGGGATTGGTCAAAACAGACCTCTGAGTTTTCCTTTTCATGAGCACTCCCTGATAGAAGGTACTAGGTAGAATGATAGAGATTCACATTGATACCACATCAATTTTATGAATTTTAGGGATTGGAGAACTCTGATGAGTGCCATTTATTGTTCCCATAACACAGTTTCAGTAAAAGATGCATTTTCCCCCATCGCAATAATGATACTTATGAGAAACAACATAGTATAATGTATGGAGGGCCAAAGATCCAGATTCAGAAATAGCCAAGTTCAAACCCTGCCTCTGGTACACATACTGGTTGGATGACCATGGACAAAGAATCCAAAATCTTTCAGCCCTATGCAATTCTCTGTACTAAGGGTTCTGAGCCTAGGATTCATAGAACTGTTTTGTTTCATTTTGCTTTTTAAGACATTTTGATATCTGTATTTTAATGAAATTGGTTTTCTTCATAACTGTATTTTCTTTTATGCATTTAAAAATATTATTCTAAGAAAGAGTCCAGACTTCCAAACTTGCAAAGAAGTCCATGAAACAAAAAAAGGTTAAGAATTCCTGCTACAAGACTTTAAATTAGGGAAAGGAATAAGTATTTATTAAACATTCATCTCATTTGGTCCTCACAATAACTGTGATGTGCTATTAATAGCCCCATTTTACAGCTGGGAAAACTAAAGCAGGCAGAGATTAAATGACTTGCCCAGGATCACACAGCTAGTAATTGTCTGAGGACAAATTTAAACTCATACCTTCCTGACTTCAAGTCCAGGGCTCTATCCACTGTGTCACTTACTTGGTAGGCTAGGATTACTTGCATAACAATGAAATACCAAAGGAGAATTTTAGCTTTGATATCTCAATAATTATTTTTTATGTTTATAAGACATGAATTTTTAGTGTTTATGCTTTTTAAAGCATTTTCAAATCTGTTATATCATATGATCTTGACAACTTTCAAGGTGGGTAGGGAAGGTAATATTATTCCCATTTTATAGATGAGGAAAATGAGGACCAGGAAGATTAATTATTTCTCTAATGTTATGTAGCAAGTCAGCAGCAGAGCCAAAACCAGAATCTAAACCTAAAACTAAGAGTTGTGTGACTCCTAGTCCAGTGCTTTAAAAAAAAAAAAAAGTCCAATAGGCAAATCTCATGTCCCAGAATTCTCTTGGCATACCTGATCACAATCATTAAGCTGGAAAAGACTCATAATCTATTCTAGTGACTGGACTGAGATAACAGCTCAGATCAGAGCAACAAACTGCAAGAGGCGTTATGGTTCAAATCTTGGTTGTGCTACATGTTGCCTGTTTGATGCTGGAGGAATTATATAACCTCTCTGGGCTTTTGTTTCCTCATCTGTAAAATGGGGAGGTTGAGCCAGGGAACCTCAAAGTCATTTCTAGAACTAAATCTATGATCCTGTAAGAGATGGAAAAACAAGGCTTACTCTCTTGTGCTGATCCTAATTGATCTTGGACGAATTACTTTTCTAGATTTCAATTTCTTCATCCATACATAGAAATATATAGTGCTATGGTATTCCACTTCTCACCTTTACCAGTTCCCGAAGTGGTGCTTCTAGTATCTCTGCAAGACTATAACATAAGCTACTACTGAAATACAATACAATGACTTTCTTTTTTTGTTGTTTTAGTATAAATATTTTATTGGTGATTTTTTTTCTATCATCGCTATTGACCAATGACTTCTCTCTGCCATGTAACCTTCCCTTGAAACAAAGAAGTAGCTAAAGAAGACAAAACAATACAGTGGCCATGTTTGACAATGTATGTCTCACTCCATACCTGCAGTCCATCACCTCTCCCCCAAGAGATGGGTGGCATATATCACCATCAGTCATTTGAAAGCCATCTGCTATTGGTCACTGT
>JAQQSK010003816.1:295-13524 GCA_028658325.1 Potorous gilbertii
AAATTGGGGGAGAAGGAGATAAGCAGGGTGGGGGGGGATGATGGAAGGGAGGGCAATGGAAGGAGGGAGCAACTTGAAGTCAACACTCGGGGAGGGACAGGATCAAAAGAGAGAATACCAGAACATTTCTTAAGAAGAAAAGATGACATCTATTCAAACTTTCTTAGAAAATTTCTGTAAGAGGTGAGGGCCCCCCAAATCATCTTCCAAAGCCTAAGTTTCAACATATATTGTTATAGCATGTGTATTGGTAATTAAGGATTCAATTAAAATTTATTACAAATGACATAACTTGGGTTTAACGTTGTGATGCATTTAGGCACATGAGAGGTTGTTGTAATAGATACGGAACCAGTTTCTGAATCAGGAAAATCAAGCTGTGGGTCCTGGAGAACTCAAATAACAAACCACAAAAATACCAATGGTAACAATGCTAACACAAGCATGGTGCTATAAGGTTTGAAAGGCATTTTACAAATACGATCTCCTTTTAGTTTTACAATAAACCCAGGAGTTGAGTGTATATTATTATTCCATTTTGCTGATGAGGAAACTGAGGTAGAAACAAGTTTAATGACTTGCCCAGGGATATAGCTAGTAAGCATTCAAGGTCAAAATGATCTGAGAGCTCCCTGATTCCAAATTCTGTTCTCTATCCATTTTGCCACCTAGCCTCCTGGAATAACTCATATAGACAAGAAAGTACCTACTTGAGTTGGTAGAAGATGTTTCCTCATTTGGAGGTTCTCTATGCCATTGAAATCAGAGATCTAGTCTTAATAGCTATCTATGAAGCATATGCATGGCAAATAAAACATATATCTTTTCTGGAAATATAAAGCCTCTTTTCTCAACAATATCCATGAATATTGACCATGGAAAAGTTTAGAATTCTAGATTATCTTTGTTTAGAATTTCAAGTGTATTTCTTTGGAATTTTGAGTGTCTTTGTTTAGAATTTTAGAAGTTGTTTAGAATCTTAGAATTTTAGAACATCTTTGAAAATTATTGCTTTTTTGTATACGCTGTTAATATATACATATTGAACAAAGTAATTCAATTGACCAAATATTGTTCATATTTGTTTGGTTTATTGGATACCAAGTCTCTGGTCAGGAACACAACCCTAACTATAACATTGTTTCCATGGGGAAATATTCCTGTGATTATCCACTTTAGTATTATATTTTCAAAAATAAATGACAGAGATAGCAGGGCAAAGTGGATAGAGAGCTGGTTTTGAAGTCAGGAGGGCCTGGGGCAGAAGATGATGTCACTAGCTTGTGATTTTTTTGTCAACTGTGTTACCTAGCTGCACCAATCTCATCGGAACTATATTTTTTGCACTTTCTACATTGAAGTCGATGTTGCTTTTCTGACTAATAGGAATTTAGTATTTGAAAGACTGTACTTCTAAAATCCCTAGTTATATGACTGAGTCTCTTTTCTGAACCTCTCTGGCCCCTGAAATATACCACTAAACAATGGGAAAATGTCCTTCTCCCTCAAAAGACATTCAAAATGACCAGTCTTGAAGCATCTCAACATTTATTAAGTACATACTGTATAAAGAGATCTCCTATATGAGATGCAGGAGAACTTGCAAGATGTATGCAGAACTTTTCCCTAGTCCCCTATCCTTTTCATCTCCTCTTTCCTCTTTCAGCCTGCCATGGTATGTGTGTATGTATTACAGAATCCAGTATAAGATGGGTCTGGCTTGGTCCCTACTCAGGGGATTTTAGTTACTAAAGTACCAGAAGAAGCACATTCCGCTTGACACGGGCTCCAAGAACAACGTTACAGAGAGACTCCAGAGGACACGATGCACTTCTGTGGTTAACAAATAAAAGTAATCTGAGGTCCATTTGCTCTTCATTTCTTCTTGCCCATTTCAGTCAGGCCTATTTGTTACTTAGTGAATGTCTTCAATCCAATTTACTTCAATATTTATTTCTTAAAAAACACAGGATCTTTTCTACTGAAAGAGGCCTTCTAGGAGACAGAGCTCCCCTTCTTAAGTTTACAGATGAGGGACTGAGGCCCACAGGAGGTTATGACTTCCCCAAATCAGGCTGATGATTCAAAGCCAGATCCTCTAATTCTGATCTCAGCTCATTTTCTATTGTACCCTGCAAACAGTGCCACTCCTGGAATCAGGAATATCATCTTCCCAACTCCAAATCTGACCTCACACCTACTAACTGTGTGGCCCTGGGCTAGTTACTTTACTCTGTTTGCCCCATTTTCCTCATCGCTACAAAAGGAAATGGCAAACCATTTAAGGATCTTTGCTAAGAAAACTGCAAGTGGGGTCACAAAGATGTGGACACAACTAAAACAACTGCACAACAAAAGCTATGTGGTACAGAAGATAAATCGCCAAGACTGGAGTTAGGAAGACCTGACTTGAAATCTAGCCTCAGACTCTTACTAGTGGTGTGACCCTGGGCAAGTCATTTAACTCCTGTTTTACTATAAAATGAGGATAACATGCCTCCTTCCCAAGATTGTTGTGAGAATCAAATGAGATAATATTTGTAAAGAACTTAGTCTGGCACATAGTAGATGATTACTAAAAGCTTTGTTTCTCCTTTTAAGCTAAGATATATAGCATTATCCTGTTTATGGGTGGGTTCATGGCCTTTTGTTGGTTATGTATTCCTGAGATCCTGTGGTTACTACTAAGAACCCCGTATCAGAACAATTTTGTTTAAGTATAAAGAATAAAAGAGACAAAATTACAAAGGAAACCAACGGTGAGTTCCAAGTTCACAAACCAGCTGAAATTTATCCATGGAGGGAGGGGATGTTGGGAGAGCACCCTTGGCTATAGATGATGAAAGTGAGTTATAAGGAAATTAACTGACTTATCAAGGGCCACGCAGCTAGTTGGTGAGGTTGAACTCAGTTTTTTTTTTTAATTTCTAATCCAAAAATAATTCTACTCTATCATATCTCCTCCATTCCATGTGGCATGGAGTATAACCCTAAATTAGCCACAATATGAGATTCTCTTCCCTCCTCCCACCCTTGGTAGCTAAATATCCCAGACCATATCACATAGATGTAGAAATACTTCAATGTAGAAAACCTAGTCAGAGATAGTTAGACGATAATTAGCATTCAATCAGAAGGCAGGGATTTGACCAATCTAGAGCCAGGTTCCCAAATGGAATACCCCCTGGCAATGTTCACTATGTCCACAGAGTCTTCTGTACACTTGGAGGTAGCAGATGAGTCCTGCTCTGTGCTGGGTCAAGGGGCCAGGTATTCTCAACATGGCTCCAGAAGGAGCCCAGGCCCAGCCAGAGCACACAGTGACTCCTTTCCCTTCCTAGTTAGAGATGCTATGTAATTTATTCAGTGTGGGCCCAGGATTCCTAATTGGACAGGTGTGTGGGAAAACTCTGGCTGTGCTCACAGCATGGCCTACCATCGAACTTTTCATTCGACATTCTTTCAGCACATTCTGTCAGGCTAACCTTAAACTCTGTCAGGTCACACACAGGCAAGTGGTGAGGCTGGCCAAAAATGAGAGGAACAGCAAAGTTGTGAAAAATCAAATACTAACCTGCAGAGACAATTTTTTTCTTTTCTCAAAATTGCAAAGGCCAAAAATAAAATATCTATAAAAAATAACACCCTCCTCTTTTCTTTCTTTATGCCAAGTTTCTTTTCCCCATAAGCTTAGAATTCCTTCCTTTCCTCAAAGCATGATTCAGGGGCCACCTCCCAGATCAGGGCTTTTCTTATGCCCTTCAATTACCAGTAGTCTCTCCATCTTCATATTACTTTGCATTACTTGGTATACATTGTGTATTTACTTACTTATATGCTTGTTGTATCCCCTCCACAGATCGGAAGCTTCTTTAGGGATGGAACTGTTTCATTTCTATCTTTGTATCTTCAGCACTTGAACAGTACCTTGAATAGAGTAGGTATCAGTATTTGCTGTTTCTCTACTGTCCAGTCTTTTTCTTTTCTTCAATTAGGTTTACTCTTCATAATCCCATTAGGAGTGAGTTTTTTTTCTGTTTGTTTGTTTTTGGCAAAGATACTGGAGTGGTTTGCCATTTCCTTCTCCAACTCATTTTACAGATGAAGAAACTGAGGCAAACAAGGTTAAGTGACTTACCCAGGGTTGCACAGTCAGTAAGCATCTGAGGCCAATGTCTGAGTGCCCTCCATGCACTTAATAACTCTTCATTTAATTGAATTGAATGGGATGATTGGTTAACTTTTTCTTTGCGTGTGTAGGAGCTGCCCACTTTGGTTTCCATCTCTGAATCCTGGGATATTACCTTTGTTATAAAAGGGGAACCTGGAGACAGGGGAGCTGTACCTTCCACAAAACTGATGGGCTTAAACTTTTATCTGCAAAGGGCATTATTCAATTGTTTTTGAGGTTTTTTTTTCACTTGTTTATTTTTTTTGCTCTTTCCTTATTATCCTTCCTTCTGCCTCACTGTTGAAGTAATAGGTTATAGATCAGTCATGAGAGTCAGAAGCCCTATTACTTGCCGGCAGTGTGAATTTTGGCAGCCCATTTATCTCTCTGAGCTACACACACCTCATCTGTAAGATGTAAAATATTTGAATCATGCAAAATTATTAGGACAAAGTAAGCTAATTATGGGAGAGCACACTGTGTTGCTAAATCATTCAGTAAATCTAGAATTGTATTATCCATATATATGTATATATACATGTATATATATATATATATATATACATGTATATATACATATATATATTTGTAGAATTGTATTGTCCTGTTTTATCCTATAAATCTAGGACCCTCATCCTTTAAGATTCCTCCAGTATGATATGCCTGGGGACAAGTAGGCTTTCTTTTCTGTTCTACTTTCAACCAGCTAAAGTTCTTTTCACCTCTCCATGGCTCAGTTTCCCCATTAGGAACATAGGAAGAGGGAAGTTAGTTCTTTGTTGATGGCTTTCTGTAGAAATAGAGAGATGAATTATCTCCCAAGTGTTATTTTTGATGCTGTTTTGAAAGGCACTGATGGCTGTCCAAGCTGGGCTTCTGGCCAATATTCAGCTATGCTACCTTCTTCTATGAACAGTTAAACAGCTGCCATTCATCACTCCCCAGAAATAATTTCTCCAGCACTGTGTGTTATGTGTGCAGATTAGTCAGATGGTTCCCAGGTAATTATAACAATGAAATACTCTTGAGCTTAACAGGCCCTGGAGAATCATGGGAACACCTCCCAAACTGGCCCAGGCAACAGGTCAGCACCAAGCCCAGATGTTCGTCACAGTGCCTGCTCTGCTGACTCACCCCATTTAGTTCACGCAAGACAGCTGCTCCAGAAATAATGAAGAGTTTGGTGCCCACGGGGGAGCTCCCATCCTCCAGCTTCCTGCCAGAACTTCCAGCTGCAAGGAGGTGCTTGTGGCAGTGTTCCAGGCCATCGTCCTCTCCCCATGTGGCTCACCTGCTGGGAAAAGGAGTTTGACCCAGCCAGGAGCCCTCCTCCTTACTCTGGGCAAAACCAATCAGTCCACATGTCTTGGGAGTTTGGACCTGGCCCACTTGCTGAGTTTGCCAGCTCTCTGCACACATTTGGGCTGCAGGCACCCATGGCACATCTCAAGTTAACCTTCCATCCCAGGAAAAACTGATCTCCCATAACACATGCCATCTGTATACCTCAATTTGGCATTAGCTTCAGCAGAGGCAGTTCCAAACTAACAAGCAGGTCATGTTCTAAAAGTTTATGGAAAAATTGATTGATTGTGACTCCAAATGCATTTCCCCACAGGAGGAAAAGTGATACAGTCAAAAAAGAACACTAATTCTGAAGTCAGGGAGTCCAGCTTCAAATCCCATTTCTGATTCGCACTGTCTATGTGACCTTGGACAATCTGGCTCTAGGTTTCCTAATTGTAAAATGAGAAGGTTAGATTTAGTTGGCTTCTAGCTTTCCTTCTTTTTCTAGATTCATTATTCTATGATTCTGCATAGACAAATCTCATACCAAGGTCCTATTTTGATGCCTCACCATGTTTTAAGAACGGACCCTGGGTTCTTAAAGGTCATGATGGTAGGTCACATGTCAATTGCTCTCAAGTTAGAAAAGCTTGAAATATAAACCTAGTCACTTATTTTTATTTACACAAGGATGATAAGTTTGGAGAGGCGTATCTCAACAATGTTGGTGAACAGATCATCATTTATTTTTATTCATTCATGAATTCATCTCAAAAGGTGGAGAAGAATTGTAATCTAGATAGAAAGATAGATAATGTACCTATTTGGTAGTTACTAAGCACTAAAAGTACAGATATAAACAAATTAAACAATACCCATCCTCAAGGAGCTTACATCCTAGGGGGGAAACCAACACATAAAAGAGAAGGAGGAACCATGGAGCAAGGGGGAAAAGAATATGTTTAATTTTGAGTGAGGCTTGACAGTCAGATGGTGAAGAAATATAGATGGTAGTTTGTGCTGAGAGTGAAGTGAGCATATCTGAGGTCGCTAAATGACAGTACCAGCTAAGGATTCATCAATCAGAAAAGTGGACCATAGAGTGGAGATACCTCCATAATGAGAAGTCTATTATTGTGTGGGTAGAGAAGAGTTGGACTTGATTTTAAATGAGAGAGAGTGTATTAGGCTTTTATAGCAGTTGGTTTTCAAAGTGATTTCACATGCATTCAATTCATTTGAACCCTACCACAATCTTCTTGGTTATGGAGGTTAGGGGTTATTATGCTCATGTTGCAGATGAGAATTAGGAATCTTTTAGGAAATTAGCTGACTTGTTTAAGGTTACACAATAGAGGCAATACTGAAATTGAGGACTTCTGACCCTTAACCCAGGACTCTTCTATAAACCACGGCACAGTAGATAATATCTACTTACATTATACGAAATGTTTTGTAGCATTTATCTTAAATTTTAGCACTTGAGAAAAAGTAGGCTTAATTATAGAAGATGAACATGTAGGGGAGAACATTTGTGATATTTCTGAAAGGAGCTAGTGGACACATTAAAGGGCTCTACAGGTAGGTGCCTCTTATTCTTTATTATGTCTTATTATCATGTCTAATTTCAAATCAAAAGGCTTTTCTTTTCCTTGGTGCATCCATGGAAGTACTTATACTTATCAGGCATGATTAGAGTCATCTTTTGACTCACAGATAGAATAAAGAAAAAGAGAAATAGATAATAAAGAAAAAGAAAATACTAACTGGGCTAGAGCTTGGGGCAAGGGGAAAGAAAGGGTCTGAGTAAGAGCTGTATACAAAGGAAGAAAAATCGTAACATATTAGTGTTTGAGAGGACCTTAGAAATCACATCATTTAATCTCACACTTTTAAAATTGAAGGAACTTAGTGAGACCAATAGAAGTTAAATTAAATGACTTTTCCAATATCACCAGCTACACTGAAACTAGATATTTTGATGTCTAGTGTTGCCTCATCCCAAGTTAGAATTGAATTATGAATAGTTAAAAAGAACAAGCAGGCAGACAGAGCACAGCATAGGTAAACATACACATAAGGAAGAAGAAAAAAGGCAGTTGGGAGGAGATGATGGGTCAGATAATTTCTTATGTTAGCTTCTAGGTGACATCAAATTTCTTATGTTAGCTTCTAGGTGACGTCATTGATGCCTAGACAACGTGGTTGCTTTACCGTAAGTCTCATGTGGTTGAAGGAAAGGGGCATTGTGAAATTGACTATTGCAATGCGTGGGACTTTGCTATGCTTTTACTACAGGTGTTTCTAATAGAAGGAATACCTGTGTTTCCTTGTTTTGTTCCTCAGTTGTTCTTTGTTATTGTTTTCTTTCCCCACACATTTTCTTTTCAAACAAATTATGTGTGAATTTTTATGGGCCACTGATAGTTGATGTTAATTGAGACTGTGAGTGTTTAGTTATTACAATGCTGTGTTGAAGTTGTACTTTATGTGATTGAAACAATCAGAAATTTGATTTAGCAAGTTGGATTATGGGAGAATGCATAAAAGAGCATGAAAGTGAGAATATGCAAAACTGTGTGCAGAAAATTGCCATAGCAAATGAAGTTGCCATGGAAAACAAGGTTGTTGCTAAAGTAAGAGACTTTGGATCTAAATCCCACTTCTGCATACCTATAATCTATGTGGTCTTGAGTAAGTAGCATTAACTATCTGACTCTTAATTTCCTTTTCTGTAAAATTAGGGGTTTATTTTAGATGATCTCTAAGTACTCTTCCAGCTCTAAGTCCTATGATCATAAACCTGACCTAAAAATTGGCATGTTCCATTATTCTTGTATGCCCTACTGAAGGAAGCAGTTTATATATTTGAATTTTCATATATTTTGTATTTTTTAATTTTTTGTATTTTTTATTCTTTAATATTTTAAAATTATTTTTAATTTTTAATATTTTAAATTTTTATATTATTTTTAATATTTAATATTTTGTATTTTTTAAAAATGAACAGCCAAAGGAAGAACTTTTCAAATAGCCTTACTGATGAACATGTACAGATACCCAATACCCTAAGATTTATTAGCTGGTAAAAGTGACTTGGCAAGAACTAGTGGGGAGGAAAGATAAAAAACATCAACAAGAAAAGCAACTGATTTTACTTTCAAATCAAGAGAAACATATAGAAGAATCCAAGGCCTTGCATTCTAAGATACTAGGAGGAAGGTGATTTTGATATTGATGCTGAAAATTAGCAAGTGTCCAACTGCCATGACATTCTTCATCACCCACTTCCCTACTAGAGTTATGGTAATGTTCTTTATTCCCATGAACTCTATCTCTAACCACATACCTCCCCACCCCCTCCCCAATTTAAACCTATGGACATAAACTTAAACTCATGATATTTGGGAAGGAGCTTTAGTTAGATTAATCTAGGAGTCAATATTCCTGTCTAAACACTTCAGAAAATTAGAAAAGCTTACATTTAACAGGATGTACAGTGATTGAGGCCCATCATAACCACTCAAGTATTATCCAGACTATTTATCTGAGGTCTAGCTTAGGCCCCTGGAGATTCCTAGGGTACAGAGACAACCTAGCATTTAGAGCCAACCAAACATTATGCAGAGGATTCAGTGAAGAAAATTGCCCAAGATCACACTGACAGTAAGGAGCAGAACATGCTAACATGATAGTCACCATTGACATTGTCAAACTGCATTTAGAAAACTACATTCATTTATGGGGTGCCAATTTTATGAAGGCAAATGATAACTTTCTTCTGAAAAACTGAAGGATTTACAAGATAGAATGACCAGGATGATTAGGATGTAAAAAAACCGTTGTTTATAAGGAATAGTTAAAGGAGATAGAGATGTTTTACCTAGACAAGATTTTGAGGCAATAGGATAGCCATTTCAGAATAACTGGAAAAATTGAAAGAGAGGTTAAATTCATTTTATGTAATAATAGGTTACATATATATACCACCTTGAGGTTTGTAGGGTACTTTGGATATAACACTTTTTTAAAAAATTCTTGAAACAGCACCAGTTACATGCTATTATTATTTCAATTTTGCAGATAAGGAAACTGATACTCCTAGAAGTTAAGTGACTTGCCTGGGGTCGTGAGGCTAATAAATATCTATTGCAGGATTTGAATCTAGGCCTTCTTGACTCCAAAAGTTTGACATCTGCTATGCTAGAATTCCAGAGGGTAGCTTAGTAATGCAAGGGATAGCGTGGTAGACCTAGAGTCAGGCAGATTCATCTTTATGAGTTCAAATCAGCTTCAGACACTTACCAGCTGGGTAATGCTCAGCATGTCACTTAACCCCATTTACCCCAGTTCTTCATCTGTAAAATGAGATGGAAAAGGAAATGACAAACCATTCCAGTATCTTTGCCAAGAAAACTCGAAATGGGCTCATGAAGAGTTGGAGTCGGACAAGACTGAAATGACCCAGCAGCAACGGGGTTCCAGAGGTTAGACTTAGAACCAGTACCAATAGAAGTTAAAGGAGGCATATTTTTGGTTCACCATAAATAAGAAATCTACAATGATGAACAGCTGTATGGCAATGGAAAAGGATGTCTTGTAGTATAACGAGTTCCCCATTTCTGGATATGTGCAAGCAAAGGCTAGAGAAGGACTACAGTTGTATTGAGTGGAGAGTAATACATCATTCCACAGAATGGACTAGATGACTGCCAAGGTCCTCTCCAAATCTAATTCATTTTGCTTGTTCTACTTTTCTTCAACCTAAGGACATAGCATACTAGCCTGCAAGGATAAGGGGTGGTCCACTTCTCACACAGGAAATAATTTTTAGTTATAATCACCCTGCCTAGGGCAATGGATAATATACAGATTCTTAGAATGAAATAGCACATGATTGCTTATCCTGGGAATATATATGCCTGTATATACATACACATAAATATTTTTGTATATGTACATATCCGTGTGTATATGTGCACGTATATATAAAAATATATTGGAAGCAGCTAGGTTGCTCATTGGATAAAGCACTAGGCCTGAGGTTAGGAAGTCCTCAATTCAAATCAGGTCTCAGACACTCACTAGCTGTGTGATCTGGGCAAGTTACACCATCCTGTTTGCCTCAGTTTTCTCATCTATAGATGAGCTGGAGAAAGAAATGTTAAATCTCTCCAGCATCTTTGCTAAGAAAATCTCTTACCGGGTTATGAAGAACTGGACATGACTGAACAACAACAAATGGAAATATATAAATGTATGTGTGTGCATATGTGCGGATACATGTATGTTTATAAAACCTAAGGTTAACTGGTAGAGAAAAATTGTGATCCAGCAGAAGCTGACCTACTGGGGGAATGGAACAAGATAGTTATGGAGAAAAATGTATGATCATTTTTGTTGTTAAGACGTTTTTAGTTGTATCTGACCCTTTGTGACCTCATTTAGGGTTTTCTTGTCAAAGATGCTGGAGTCATTTGTGATTTCCTTCTATGGCTTATTTTACAGCTGAGGAAAGCGAGGCAGATAAGGTTAAGTGGCCCTCATCTATAGGGCAGAGCTCTATTATAGCTACTAAAAATGCTTTAATGGGTACTGTGGAAGGAGAGCTGCCATATGAAAAGAGAATAGGGAAAATACATGAGTGTATGGGGCATAATCTTTGGAGGAGAAATTCTCACAACCAAAATGCTAGTATCAGAGAGTTATCTAAGCAAATGTAATAAATAGTCTTGGGAGCTGTTAATCTTGTGCCCGTATTGATCACTGTCTCTTCTTGTTGTAAGTGGAATCTTCATCCATTCACCTTCTGGATGAACCTAAAAGGAGAATGGCAGAAGTCATATTAGATTGTATGATCTTTATGTTAACTTAGTTTAAAATAAAGTATTTCAAATATTTAAGAAAATCTTATTTGCTTTATATGAAAGTCATTAAAATAATAGAATTCCCCAAGTTGTAAAGGATCTCAAAAGCCATCTACTTCAGTTCACACCCAAATAAGAATCTCCTTTCAAACATTGTTTTTAACATTTTACTTTTATTTTTATACAACATTTTTATACAACCTTAGTAATACACTGATTTTAATGTGTGTGTTTTCCACTTTAAATAATAGGCACTTAGAACAGATTTTTTTTTCAATAAACCCTCACCATTAATTACCAATAACAACATTACCAGTAGCCGTCCTACACAATCTGGACTATGCATTGAAACACATAGTTCTTTAAATTAAAAAAAAAAAAGATGATGCAGTATGTTTGCTCTATTTCTTTTTTGGCAGTATGGTTCAGTGCCTGAGTTTTAATTCACAGTAATACCATTGCACAGCAATAAATTATACTGAAATAAATGTTGTGTATCATAGAAGAGATATGCTTTATTGTTTTTTAGTAATCTATTCCTCTCACAAACTCCCCTAGCGCAAATTAAAACTAAGAAAAACAAAACAAGAAAAAAAAACACCTGAAAAATAAAAACTTTAATGCATAACTGCACAGTCCAGCAAAACAAACTCCCACATTGACCATGTCTGAAAATAAGGGTCTTTTTATGCATTTTGAATTCATCACCTCTCAGGAGGTAAGTGGGATGTTTCATCTTCATTCTCTTGGGTTTGCAATTTATCATTGAACTGATAAGAGTTCTAAGTTTTTCAGTGTTGTTTTTCTCTATAATGTTATCATTGTATGTATTGTTCTCCCAGTTTTGTGCAGTTTGCTTTGCATCAGTTCCTGTGAAACAGTTCATTTCATAATCTTTACCACATTCCTAGCATTTTTATAATCAGCATTTTTTCTTAAATACTTCCATTGATGGGGTACCCAGTCCCTCTATAGCCTATTCCATTTTTGGACAACATGACAGATGTACCATGGGACAGTAGATAGGGAATTGCACTTGGAGTTTCAAAGATCTGTATTTAAATCCCACTGCAGACACTTACTAGCTGTGTGACCCTGGACAAATCATGTAATGTCACTGTGTCTCAGTTTCCTCCTAGGTAAAATGAAGGGTTTAGACTTGATCTCTTCCATTTCTAAGTCTATGAAGTTATTATTCTAATTCTTTGAGGATTTTTTTTCTTGGTTAAGAGATAGCCTAATAGAAAGAGAGAGAGAGACAGACAGAGAAAGAGAGAGACAGAGAGAGAGAGAGAGGGAGGGAGGGAGGGAGGGAGGGAGAGAGAGCGCTCTGGCCTTGAAGCCAGGAGGAACCTAGTTCAAATCCTGCCTTTGAAATATACCATCTGTGGGGGGCGGAGCCAAGATGGCGGAGTAGAAAGACTCACCTATGCTAGGTCCGAACCCACAGCCCATAGATTTCCTGTAAAAAGAACTCCTGACAAAATCTGGAACAGTGGAAGCCACACAGCAACACAGTGAAGGAGATTTCCGTTGCAGAGAGCCCTGAAAAACTGACCACAAAGGGTAACCCTAACCCTAACCCTAACCCTAACCCTAACCCGGCCACGCGGCACTGAGAGGAGCGCGCAGAGCCCAGCAGGCGGCAGGGACCTGAATCTCCGGGCGGCCGCGAAGGTCCCACCACCCACAGACGCACAGGTCAGTGAGAGAGGCTGAGAGGGGAGCGGGGGATCTCCGGGACTCGGACCCCCTGGGAAGCGGCCACTGAGGCAGAGGCTGAAGCAGCTCAGCCAGAGACTCCCAGAGCAGGCTGGAGCTCCACCCCAGCTCCACTACAAAGGATCTCTGTATAAACCCCCTGAGGGAACTGAGCCTGAGAGGCTGCCCTGCCCCCACCTGAG